>JAUTXW010000497.1:0-209223 GCA_030620095.1 Kuschelorhynchus macadamiae | reverse complement strand
TTTGACTACAGCCCCACTAGATTTAGCACGTTTTGTTCTAACTAGTTAGTCACAACTACCCACCCTCTCGCTATATATATATATATATATATATATATATATATATATATATATATATATATATATATATATATATATATATATATATATATATATATATATATATATATATATATATATATATATATATATATATATATATATATATATATATATATATATATATATAGTTATATATATATTATATATATAATATATATATACAGTGTGTCCGAAATTGGTTATGACAGTATTGGGATCTCGGAAACCGTGATAGTTAGAAAAACGTTTAAATGGAGAAAGTTTTAGACAATTATGTTTGTAATTTAACGCCGTTTTGCTCGCGATTCTATCTTTTTTAGTTTTTGAGATATTTTGAAAAAACCAAAAAACTGCATTTTCGAAAAAGTCCTATAATTTATTTATTTATGAAAATTTTCAAAATCTGTAAGAACATTATTAAAGCAACTTTTTACGTAGAGTGCACCTATTAAGTCAGATTTTACATACAACGTTTCGATTTTCTAGAACCATCATCAATTTTGTTTTTTCTTATGGCCGCTGTGTTCGATTTTAACAGTTTTGAAAAGAGTATTTCTTTAGCTTTTCAACGGTGTATCACACTTTGTAATTAGGTTATTACTAAAGGTGCAAAAAGTGCGTAGAGGAAATATTTAAACGTTTTTTGGAATTATCAAAGTAAAAAATTAAAAATTAATAGTGTTAAAAGGCAATATGTAATTCAACATCCAGTTCTACAAAAAATTAGTAAAAACTACTCAATAACATTGCACAATGTTTACAAATGTTCAAATGACCAGCCGCAGATAACACTAACATCTTTGCTCAAGTAGGCTTTGGTTTTGAAATAATAGAATGCTTTTAATCTGTCAAAAATGCAACGTTTAAGTTTTATTTAACATTCATCGCTGTTTTAATAAGGATTACAATGGCGTTAAACTTTTCTAATGAAGAAATGTTTGATATGTTAGTGTGTTATATTAAAAATGAAAGAAATGCAAACAGGGCCATGGATGTGTATTTTGACACGTACCCCGAAAGACGGCAGCCTGGCAGAACTTATTTTCAAACGCTGGTTAGAAACTTGCTTGAGTTTGGCAGTTTTAATAAGATTCGCACAAAGAAGTATGCAAAAGACAACGAGCAACGCAATAGGCAAATCCTAGAATATTTTAATGAAAATCCGACTTCATCTACAAGAACAAGCGAAACAGAACTTCAAATTCCAAAATCTACCGTTCATGGCGTCTTAAAAGTAACTAAATATCGTCCTTACAAGCCAACAATTGTGCAAGGACTTCAAGCAGGTGATTTCGAAAGAAGAATTGTTTTTTGTAATTGGTATATCAATAGATGTCAAGAAAATCCCGCTTTTTGCAATAAAGTCATTTGGTCAGATGAGACTCATTTTACAAACTGTGGCATTTTTAATAAAAAAAATCACCATTATTGGGCTATTGAAAATCCGCAACTACGCGATCCACGCAGGCTGCAAGAGCGATTTGGTTTTAATGTGTGGTGCGGGATGCTTGGTAAGATAAACATAGTCTAATTGAATTGCTATATATATATATATATATATATATATATATATATATATATATACAGGGTGTCCGGGAAAATGTGGGATTACTTTTTTTTTTCCTAGGAAATCGTCTCATTGGTCCCTTTATTTTTGATCAGACAAAATGCTGACAGGCCCCAAGATACCTTGCCATGTTACAGAATCAAATAGTTACTATGGTACGAAATAAATAATCTGCCATTCGAGAAGCTGTGCCAGATGATCAGTTTAATAGCTTGTGGTTTCAGCAAGACGGTTGTCCTGCACATAACAGCAGGGATGTACAAACCTTTTTAACAAAAACTTTTGGTGAAAACGTAATATCCAACAGTGGTTTTCCTGTCCGCTGGCCAGCTAGATCCCCGGATATCACGCCATCATCATCAACATCAGTTTCAATCCATTAATGTTTGGGCAGGAATAATCGGCAATTTTTTCATTGGACCATGGATTTTTATTTATGGGGATGTGCGAAAAATGAAATATACGAATTTGACCCCCCAGAAAATAGGCAAGTTCTTGAGCAGCGAACCCGAAATATTCTATAAAATATAAATGGAAATACCATTCAACGGGTAATCAGAACAGTTGAAAGGAAAATTTATTTTTTTTAACTCCTTATCATACAGGGTGTTAAAAATTTGAGCGGTACACTGCATAGAAAAAATGTTTTACGGTCAACTGTTTATATATTAAATTTTCGTTAAATTATATATATATATATATATATATATATATATATATATATATATATATATATATATATATATATATATATAGGGTGATTCAGTAGGAAATGTCAATATTTCAGGTACATATTCAGGACCAAAAAATAAACATAAAAGTCTATATAAATAAGTGTCCGCAAGGCCTTAGTTCTCGAGATACAGGGTGTTAAAGTTTTTATTTAATTTTCCTATTTTTTAAATAAAATCTATGATAATGTAAATAATGGAGTGAAAATTGATATACGGGGTTTTTTTGGTATGACAAATTTGAATCTAATATTAGTATTGCTCTTACTTGTAGGGGGCGCTACCTACATGTCTTTCTACTTCTTCGAAGAATCACAACTTTTTGGTAGTCTTGTATTACATTTTTGAGCAAAACAAATTATTCCCTTGCCATTTCTACGTCAAAAAGGTATACCTGTTAAAAGTGGATACGAGCAACCGTTTTCGAGATATTTGGATTTAAAACAGTTTCGGCGCATGTGATTTTTTTTTATCAAATTCACATAAAGTATGCATGTATTGTAAAAAAAATAGAAGTGTGCCTTGCCTGACAGAACAACTGCTGGTTGGTGTTCTCATCGGTTTTCCTGTTACTTAGCAATAGTAATGTCAGTTCATAATAAGATCAAATTTTGTCACTGTCAATTTCTGTTTATAACTTTTATTATCTGACAATAATCATTTAAGAAACTTTAGATCTAAATACGTCATTATGCCTGTGATATTCTCGCATCGTGAATATGCAGATATGATATTCGTCTATGGCTTCTGCAATGGGGTCGCAATTCAAGCAGTCGCGGAGTACCAACGTCGTTTTCCAGATAGAAGGGTGCCAGATAGAAGAGTTTTTTAACAAGTTTTCACTACTGCTGGAGAATCTGGGATGTTTCCAAGTGCGAAAATTGTAACTGAAAGGGAATCGGGACCCAACGTTGAAGTAGAAGAGGCTATACTCAATGCCGTCGAAAATGATCCAAGCATAAGCACTAGGCGGATTGCAGATACTTATCAAATTACACAATCGTCTGCTTGGAGAAATCTTCACATTAATTGTTTATACCCATTTCATTTACAACGGGTTCAACATTTGCAGGAGGGTGATTTTGAGTTGAGAATGCAATTCTGTAACTGGATTAATGAAGATCGAAGGTTGTATAGGTATATTTTGTTCACTGCTGAAGCACAGTTCACGCGTGATGGTATAAATAATCTTCACAATGAACCGGTGGTGGTCCTATGAAAATCCTCACGCTACAGTAGAACATAATTTCCAACATAAATTTAGCATTAATGTGTGGTGTGGAATATTAAATGGTCATTTAATTGGTCCATTTATAATCGACGGTAGTCTTACAGGAGAAAAATATTTAAACTTTCTTGAAAATCACTTGCGAAATCTATTGGAAGATGCTCCCCTTAATGTAAGACAAAACATGTATTTGCAGCATGATGGAGCCCCTGCACACTACAGTTTACTTGTAAGAGATTTTTTAAACCAAAACTTTCCAAACCGATGGATTGGTCGGGGAGGTCCGTTTAATTGACCACCTAGATCGCCAGACCTTATTCCTTTGGATTATTGTCTTTGGGGATGGTTCAAATCACTGGTATATTCCACTAAAGTAAATACAAGAGAAGCATTATTGGATCGGATAACAAACGCAGCACAAACACTAAGAAATGCGCCCGAATGTATCCACAGAGCAACCCGAGCTATACACCATAGAGCTGACCTGTGCTTAGAAGCAAATGGTGGAATTTTTGAAAATTATAAAACGTAACCTAGATTTTATTAAAAACAACTTAATAATAACAATTTTAATAAAAATTAAATACCTTTTGTTTAGTTTATGTCTGAGGCACTGAATACACATCTTAAAAAAATGTGTTAGTCTTTCATTTCAAAGCTTGTGTGCCAAGATGCGTTTAAATTTGGACAAAATAACAAACTTTTAAAATTTTGCGATAAAAAACTACATGCGCCGAAATTGTTTTAAATCCAAATATCTCGAAAACGGTTGCTCGTATCCACTTTTAACAGGTATACCTTTTTGACGTAGAAATAGCATGGGAATAATTTGTTTTACTCAAAAATGTAATACAAGACTGTACCAAAAAGTTGTGATTGTTCGAAGGAGTAGAAAGACATGTAGGTGGCGCCCCCTACAAGTAAGAGCAATACTAATATTAGATTCGAATTTGTCATACCAAAAAACCCCCGTATATCAATTTTCACTCCATTATTTACATTATCATAGATTTTATTTAAAAAATAGGAAAATTAAATAAAAACTTTAACACCCTGTATCTCGAGAACTAAGGCCTTGCGGACACTTATTTATATAGACTTTTATGTTAATTTTTTGGTCCTGAATATGTACCTGAAGTATTGACATTTCCTCATGAATCACCCTGTATATATATATATATATATATATATATATATATATATATATATATATATATATATATATATATATATATTAGAAGTATTAACAAAAATATAGATAATTTAATAACATTTATTGAAACATATAAATTACACAAGATAGATATTAACTGAAACCTTTCAAATTGCGTCAACAAAAAACTGTAATATTCCTGGTTTTCAACTATTTTAGAATGAAGCAAATTATAATAAAAACGATGGCTGTATATTCTTGGTAAAAGATGAAATTAAAGTAGATTTCTCTCATATACAGTTAAGCTCGGGGGCCACATTTGGCAGAATTTTATTTGAACAAAAAAATATAATTTTCGGCATAACAACTGTGTATAAACCACCGCCTATTCCAAAACAAGATTTTATTAATGATCTAAATATAATATTAGACAAAAACGAGGCGAATATAGAAATATTTATGGGGGACATTAATATTGATTTACTTCAGGGTAATGATAACAACGTAATCAATTATCTTTCAGGGATTGCTGCACAAGGCTTTAAATCATACATAAACTCCATAACTAGGGCATCTACTGGAACGTGTCTGGAACATATTTTCGTTAAAGAAAATTTAAAAATAAAAAATATTAACTTCAATACTGGCATCATTGAAAATGACATAACAGACCATAGTCCAGTAATAATGCACAGTGTTAGTAAAAATACTGAAAACTCAAAGGAAAGCATAACACAAGAATTTATCACCAAAACTAAATTAAACATAAAAATCTAAAGCAACAGTTACAAGAGTATGACTGGTCTTTATTACTAAATGAAAAAAATCCCAAAACCGCTGCAGATATTTTCTTGAATACATACAATAACCTCTTAACAAAAACAACAGAAACATATAATATTAAGGCATCATTACTTCTATTAAAACCAGAGATAAAATGAAAAAAACACTCTTGAGAAATTATAATGTTCAACTATAAAAATAAGTATAAAACATATCGTAATTCCTTAAATAAAATAATACATAAACAAAAAAATAATTATTATAAACGGAAAATTGAAGATAACAAAACAAATATAAAAAAACTATATGAAATTATTAAAGATGCTACATATGAGAACAAAACTAAACCTTTCAATTTCGTGAACATAAAAAACAATCAGGGTGAAAATTTCAGGGATCCAAGGGAAATCTCAAATTTTTGTAATGATTATTACATAAATGTGGGTCTGGAAATAGAAAAGGCTATTCCTGAGACAGAGCAAGAGTATCAAATGGGAACTCCAGTAAACAATTCTATATCCCGGCCTCCAATAACTAAAAATGAACTAATATTGCACATATCAACATTAAAAAAATTGTTCTTTACTAGGTCCTGATGGAATTCATACCGAAACCATCAAACACAGGAAATGGAAATGATGACACCTTTATTGCATCTATATAATTTAATTATTGAGACGGGGGTGATTCCAACTGCATTTAAAACAACGATAGTAACACCCATACACAAATCGGGATCAATCACATCAATTAAAAATTACGGACCTATAATTTAATAATTTTGCCAAAATACTTGAGAAATGCTTAAAAAGTAGATTAACTGATTATCTTAAACATAATAATATCTTATCATCTAATCAGTTCAGGTTTATTGGGGGCTGCAGTACCACAGATGCTATGCTTAAATTAACTACAGAAATAGTCAATAAAATGAACTTAGATAAAAAAAATGCATTGCGGTCTTCTTAGACCTTGCGAAGGCCTTTGGTACCGTTCCCCACAATAAACTTCTTGAAATACTCTTTCATTATGGAATTAGAGGTATAACATTTGATCTGTTTAAAAGTTATTTGACAGAGTTCAGATAGTGCGACTTAATAATGTCCTCAGCAAAGAAGGAATAATAAAAATAGGTGTCCCACAGGGAATAGTATTAGGACCAATTCTGTTTGTTACATACATTAATTCTTTACTGCAGTTAAATATTAGTGGATTGACCATCTCATATGCAGATGATACAGTGCTAGTGTTTGGGATTAATACAGGGACCAGGAAAAATAAACTTTTTCCTACAAGCAGACTATTTAACATAGATACTACTAATATACAAACAATATATGTGCTTGCAGTGTGTACCCATTTACATACCGGCACAAATTTTCAGAGTTGCATAGATCATAACCATGCAACACGAGCTAGAGAAAATAGAAATCTACAGATACCAAATAGCCATAACAATCTTAATCTAAGATATTTAAACTATATTGGTCCAAAAGTTTATAATTTGCTACTCTGTGATATTAAAAACATCAGTAACAAAAAACGATTTATAATGAAATGTGCAAAGTATATAATTGAAAACTATTTACAATTTGAAAGAATTTTTGGTTAGCTAAGGAAATAATTATTATAAATTAAACAAATTTGCTTATTATTTTGTATCCTTAACACTTTATCTCATGTAAATAACTTATATTGTTCTGTCTTTGTCTTTTTTCTTTTCTCTTTTTTGTTTTCTAGGTAATATCTATATCACTAAGTTGAAACTAATACACATTTGAGTTCTTACGCACATACAAATGCTTCTTGCATCTAGGTGCAGTTTATACATGAATATTGTAAATTTAGATATAAGAATGGTACCATAAGATTATGTATACAGTATGTACATGAATTAAACTGAATATATATATATATATATATATATATATATATATATATATATATATATATATATATATATATATATATATATATATACAAGTCAGAAACACGTGTCTATAGTTGGCCAAATTTCAATGCGCTTTAGCAGCAGCCTCAAAAAATTCCATTTTCTACTATTTAATAGTTCTTGCCGCGTTAATATTTTTCTACTTTAGATTATGCTGCTCCGTGGTAATAGAGTATCAAGTCCGGCAAAGATTTCGGATGTTCTCTTGGTAACCACCACGGTTTTCCTCCTGTTGGTGGGTCTGGTGTGGTTTTCTTGTATTAAGTTGTACTCGTCCCTCAACTAGTTGACTGCACTGATGAAGACCTTAAGTCAGAAACACGTGTCTATAGTTGCCCAAATTTCATTGTGTTTTAGCGGTCATCCCAAAAAATTATAATAGTTCTTACGCGGCGTTAATATTTTTCTACTATATATATATACATATATATATATATATAAATAAATATATATATATAATTTACATGTGTATCTAGGGCAAACATCTCAATATCTTCAAAATCGCCTAAACGGAGACAAATCAAAATAAACACAAATGTAACTTTGAAAAAACCAAACAATTACGTTTTGAACCGAGCCAAAATAAATGAGAGTTTTTGGAAATGATTTATACAAAAAAAACACGTTCATTCAATAAATAACAAGGTAGATATAAAAAATCTCAGCAAGATCTATTATAATTTAATAAATTAAAATATTTAATTCGTAAATACTATAAAGGAACCATCCATCTGCCGAAAAAAAAACAAATTCCTATGTCGATAGGCGCTTCTAAATATTTTCTGGTAGTCGTATGAACATCCACAATCCCGTCTTATTTGCATGTGTGTCTGTTGTAATTTTACAATATTATGTGTTGTTTTATATTTGAAAATCTGTTGTTTTAAATAAGGTATATATATATATATATATATATATATATATATATATATATATATATATAAAAGCGCCAAAATCAATACACAAAACCACACCAGAGTCACCAACAAGAGCTAAACCGACATGTGGTTACCAAGAGAACATCCGACATTTTCGTCGGATTTGATACACTATTACCACGGAGCAGCATATAACCTGTGGCGAAACTCATAACCCAAGAGTCATTCAATCGAAAGTATGAAAATATTAACTCGGCAAGAACTAGTATAGGAACACGTTAATTTTCATTGTATACTGGGTGACATGTAATGTTATATTTTTGGCGAGTGGTAAATGAACCATGTTATGTTGTACACCACAATGTCCTTATACAAAAATGCCCCGAAATTACTTTTCAATGCACCACAATGCCCTAAAATTCCCGTTCAGTGCACCTCAATACCCTGCAATACCCCCACAATTCACTGCAATGCCTCATCATTTCCCACTAGTGCAAAAATAAGAAAAAAATGGGGGAATAACATTATTTACACTTTTTAGAGAATGTTGTTCCCAACAAGTTATTATATATAAATATGCAAAATATAGTGCAAAATAAACTAAATGAAATACAGAGCGTCTCTCTCTTTTCGATGAGATTGTGTAATCTCCTTTATTAGCAAAAGTAAAGGGATGCGTTTTGGCGAACCTTCGCTCCTTTTTCGTAAAATTTCAAATGCCATAATCAAAATGTTCATACATTGGTTCTTTTTGAAATTCAGGGTGAAATTCAAAAACGTTTATTTTTAAAACTTTTACTTACAATTTTTGCTTAATTTTGTAACCTCTGCATGATAGTGCACAGATTTTGAATCCGTGTTACAGAGTCCACCAAGGCAACAAACATGGATTTTTAAGATTTTGTTTAAAGCATTCGATTTCCCAAAACCAAGCATGTACCGCACTTAAATATCGAACACCTACCTAATTAGGAATTTCCCATAAAAGACAACAAGTTAGAGAGAGGCAGAAAATCAGGATTCTATCAAATTCATTATGAAACGCAATTTGTCTCAAATATCTAAAGCATCAAAGAACGAAACTGATAGCGAGCCCCGAGGTGGGCTCCTTCAAAAGCAAGAGAACTATGAAAATTGTATTTATGGCAAGTGATACAAAAAGTAGCTTAGGAACACGAAAACCCCCTTCATCTACGTTTACTAATAAAGGAATCGAAAACAAGACACCCTCTTATCTATATACCCTCTATATAACTTGTAACACTTGATACAAATTCTAAGACGGATCTAAAATTACTAAATTCGTCCGCCATATTGACGGCGCCATTTTGAAGTTTTAAATGTTTACACAGTGGAAAAACAAAAATTATATTTCACCTAACTATGCAAAAGATCTAAAGATTCACCATGCCAAAACACCAAAAAACTATAACTTGCCAAAACTGCATAAGGAGGGCATTCCAAAGCTTGCTATTGTTTCTTGTATACAATCGCTATTAAGCAACATTAAAATGTACAAAAATTATCATAAATAAATCAAACACTTATATTAAGACCTCCTGCGATTTTAATGAGAAAATAAACAATTTGCAAAAACAAATATTCCAATTGACCTAGCCCTTAAAAAATTAGAAAAACATGGAACACCTTTTTTTTAATAAATATAGTCTAAATCAGCTAATAACAGACCCTACACAAATCACTGAGAATCCAATTACGTTAATAGACTTAATTATTCCTTCAAATATAGACATTTTTTTTAAACTGGAATGTTACTGATATGTTAAATATCTCTGATCATTTCTAAGTTGTCTGTAATAAAAAAATTAAGAAATATATACCGCCAATAAAATTTAGAAAAAAAAACACATTAAACAACTGAGACATATATTTCTTTACGTTTTTCAAATATTTAACTTTATGTTATAGAGATGTACACTTCTGGCTTTAAAATAATTTTTAAAATACTTTACTGGTGGCTAGATAGAACAGCAATGCCAGACCTCGCCACCATATTGAAGTCGTATGTGTACTATATGCGAGTAGTTAACAGTAACAAACTCTATCTTTAATGTCAAAGTTAAGTAGTTTATGGAAATGCTAAACTCGTGTGTTTTGACCTAAATACAAAGCATCGGATCGTATCAGTACAAGTGAAGTTTTAGTGCAATTACGTCAACTTGTTTGCTGTAATCGCGTTCTAAAATAATACTAGCCCTAATTGCGTAATAAATTGATTGTTCCACATCAATCAAAGCTAGTAAGGCAATTGATGATATAGAAACACTTATTAGCAAGGTATGTGCAAATGTAATTTCTCAATTCGAGGAAAAACTCTGCTCAAAATTGAATGAAATGGACTAGAAGAAGTGTTCTTCATTCAATAAACTCTCTAACATCTTCTGTTTCCAATAATACTGGCGAAATTTCCAAACTTCAGCTACAGATTGATTCGCTTGACCAGCGCTCCAGAAGAATTTCTGTCCAACTGTGTAGTATTGCTCAGTGTGAAAAGGAGAATCTGATTACTTAAGTTAGCGAGTTTTTCACTTCTATATTAGAAATTTCTTGTTCAGCTAAGGATATAGATTACGTTACTTGTCAACAATCATAGATAGACCCGAACTTGACTGTGGATTGGAGCAGATAAAAATAAGTGGCAAAAAGGTGTGTGTTATTTCTTTATATAGACGGCCTACAATTAACATGAGACTGTCAATAAATGATTTAGAAACCATTCTTGTCGATTTGATTCCTAGATTTTATTCTGTGATATTTAGTTCAGATTTTAATGTTAATTACTTGAACAGAAATTCAAACTGTTTTGCACTTTTATAACATTTTTTTAAGTAAATATAGTCGGTACCAAATAATTTTAGAGACCACTTACATTTCTAAAGTCTTCCAAACTTTATTACATTTAATCTGTGTAACAGATAATGATATATTAAATAGTACAGATTTAATAGATATCAGTAGTATATCTGACAACAATTTTGTTTTGTGTCAAACAATGTTGAGTAAGCCCAAAGTTGCTATTAAGTTTTGAGACGACCATGATTTTAGCACTTTTAATTATAACAACTTTATAATTAATCTTGCCAGTGTTGACTGGAATTCTTTATATGTTTTAAGTGGGGTAGATGTGACGACGGAATTTTAAAATATGAATTTAAATGCTTTTTTGATGTTCATATTTCAATCAAAACCTCCAGATTCACCAAATCCTTGAAACGTTATAAAGTTGAAAACTATCTAAGCCATGAATTCAAAACAGATCCTAAACCTTTTTGGCATAGTATTAAATATTTAACCATTAATTCCAAACCAAATACTCTTTGTACCGATTTGGCTACAACTGGTGAATTTTATGATATTTTTGTGCAATCTGTACCTAGTGTTACTCCCCTTAATAATGACGTACTTAAAACCATGTACAAAAATAAACACTGACATAACTTAAATCAAGGGTGTTTAACCCGCGGCCCTCGGGCCGCATGCCCGCCTTCTAATTTGTTGCGGCTCCCAAAGTCTAAAGAAAATATTGTATCGCGCAGCGCCCGCGAATGACACTCCGAAGAGGCTAGCGCCACTTAGTTAGAAGAGATCCACTCTGTGAACTAGCGACTACCCTCAAGGCCATGACGTTGCAGGTCTATTGAATCTTTCTAATGATTCTAGAAATTATCACTACTAAAGGTACCTACTAGTCCAGTCTCGTAACTGCTCGAAATTTCGAGAGATTCAAAGTTGACGCGCTCGGCCTATATAAAAGCCGGCATCACACAGCAGCGGCCAGTTTTAATTCCAAGAGCCAACGAAGCGATACAAGCCAAAGACTGCCAACTAGCAGTAAACTTTCTACCTGTGTGATAGGTGATTATAGTGAGTTGAGTATAATGTATTTTGACGCGTATAAGGCGGATACTGTATTGTCGTGGACATTTTTATCGGATAATTAAACTCGTTTCTTCTACCTTGACATTAAAAATGACTTCTACTTCGGGTACAAAATGAAAAATTAGTGAAGAAAAGCGCATATTTCAAGAAAAGTGGACTGAGTTGTACTTGTTCGTTAGTGTTAATCAAAAACCCGTTTGTTTGGTGTGTCAACCCTTCAGCCTTGAAAGAATACAACTTAAAAAGACATTACGATACAAAGCCTGCCACAAAGTTTGAGACATTCAAATGAAAATTACGACAAGATAAAGTGAGAGCTCTAAAAAGTCAGCTTCAACGACGGCAAGATAGTTTTCAAAAGCAAAACATTGAAAATGAAGCAAGCGTGAAGGTTATCTACATTATATCCGAAAATATAGTTTTGAAATCAAAACCTTTTACTGATGGTAAATTTATCGAGAAATGTATGGAGGCCGCCGTCTCAATAACAACTTTTTTCTAAAGTTCGTTTGTCCGGTGTTACTGTTTCCAGAAAAATGGAAGAGTTAGCGGCAGACATTGAAAATTCACTAAAAGAACGTGCATCGAAGTTCGTATACTATTCTGTTGCGCTCGGCGAAAGCACAGATTTAACTGATACCGCTCAATTAGTTATATTTATTCGGGACATTGATAATAATTTTGAAAACACTGAAGAGATGGCTGCCCTTTTTCCGATTAAAAACTACAAAAGGTTGTGCTATTTATAAATGTTTGATGACAGTACTGAGACGATATAATTTAGAATTGACAAACTTTTCTGCAGTTTTAACAGACGGTGCACCACCCATGATAATAAAAAATGAAGGGCTCGTGGGTTTGATGAAAAAACAGCAGAAAGATCTTCCTTTGATGCATTACCATTGTATCGTTCATCAACAAAATCTTTGTACAAAATCCGCAAATAGTAAATGAGGTGATGAAAGTGGTAGTAAAAACTGTGAACTTCATTAAATCACGCGGCCTCAACGACAGAGAATTCCAAAATTGTCTACACGAAATTAATGCCGAGTATGGTAATGTAACATATTTTTCTGGTTTTGATTTCAAAGCTATTTTTTCGGATATAATGTAGCTAACCTTCACGCTTTTTTTTCATTTTCAATGTTTTGCTTTTGAAAACTATCTTGCTGTCGTTGAAGCCGACTTTTTAGAGCTCTCACTTTATCTTGCCATAATTAAAATTTGAATGTCTCAAACCTTGTGGCAGGAAAAATGCTAAAATGCGTTTTTGAACACAAAAAGGAAATCGCCTTCATGGAAACCAAAGGGAAACCAGTTCCTCAATTTAAGGACCCCGACTGGCTGCGCGACTTTGGATTTCTCACGGACATCACGCTGCACCTCAATGACTTGAACACTAAACTACAAAGAAAAGGAAATCTCATCAACAACCTACTTTTCACTGTGAAGGCATTTGAGTTTAAACTGGATTTATGGAAAAATCAGTTGTTGAAAAAAGAGTTTACGCACTTTCCTAAACTGAAGAGTTGTGAATGTACAGATGTGGATAAATAAGTCGCAGCACTAGATTTACTCAAAAAAGAGTTCCAATCAAGGTTTTCTGACTTCAGAGATAATGAAAATTACATCAATCTCTTTGCCCGACCATTCAGTGTATCCGTTGAAGACATGCCCGAAAATTGTCAGATGAAGCTTATCGATTTGCAGTGTAATTCGGAACTGAAAGACAAGTTCGACATGGATCTTCTTGGTTTTTATTCAAAATATGTCGACCAAAACTCGTTTCCCGAAATCCGAAAACATGCCCAGATAATGATGTCTCTGTTTGGGAGCACATCTTCTGGATTTTTATTCAAAATATGTCGATTAAAACTCGTTTCCTGAAATACGAAAACATGCCCAGATGATGTCTCTGGGAGCACATTTGTGTGCGAGCGGCTGTTTTCTCGTATGAAGAATGTGAAGTCTAAAACAAGGTCGAGAGTTACAGAGGCACATCTAGAAGAAGCAAACTTCCTGGGTTGTAACTACAAAAATAAAACCAAATATCGACACATTTGTCAAAAATAAACACTGTCAAAAATCGCATTGATTGATTGAACTTTTTAACCAATAAAGATTATTACACTCGAAATAATATGTTTTTTATTTTATTGATATGGTGGTAAAGTGACGTGGACTATTATGGCCCTTCGGACGATGTGAAATATCCATTTTTGGCCCTTGCACTAAAAAAGTTGAAGACCCTTGACTTAAATGGTAGTTTTAAATTTCACAAAGTTGATGAGGACAAGGTACTTAAGTGTATCTTTGAAATCAGGACGAATGCCGCTGGATTTGATTGTTTTAATATTAGAATGATACAATTAGTTTGACTTCTGCTTGTGCCATATCTTACTTTCATATTTAATAAATGCATAACTTGTAAATTTACCAGTCTTTGGAAAAAGGCCAATGTAATTCCTGTACCAAAAAAAATTAACCTGACTATTGGCTTATTGTACACTCTGTCAAAATTTTAGAAAGAAATGTAAACGAACAATAATTAATTTACTACCACAACGGCTTTATTAAAGGTATCGGATGACTTAATGAGGGCACAGGATGAGGGTAAGAATTCCTGTTTGATCTTGCTAGATTTAGCAGAGCATTCGGCACTATTAGTTACAGTACACTATTAACAAAATGAATGTTTTTTAAGTTTCAATGACAGAGCTCTTGATTTTATGCAGAGCTATTTGGGCGACAGGTATAAAAGGGTGGTCCTTGGATATAAATCTTCCAACTTTATCAAAACTAATAAAAGTGTTCCCCAGGGCAGTATTATGGGACCTTTGTTGTTTTGCATCAATACGCTCTATGCGTAAAATAGCTTGGAAATCTACCAGATGTCAGGTTTCTGATCCTAATCCAATATAATGTGGTTTTCCGGATTCCCAGTAGTTGTCGTTATTCCTCATGAAGCTAATAAACATTGGCGAAATATTAAGCACGTATGATACGCCACTGCGGTTTTTTTAACTAAGGGTTAAAAATGGCCCCTAGATTTTTTTTTGCTTGTCGAACAGTTTTCAATTAAAAAAATAAAAGATGCTTATCTGCATGTTGCCATGCAACCTGCATTCCTGCACGACCTATCCAGTGATGGGGATAGCTTCGGTTCAAATATTCTCCAGCTTGACCACTAAAATGTAATAAACTGGCAATAACTATGTACTATGTCCAGTTAATATTCCTGACACAAAAAAGAGCCCAATTAAATAATCCCCAACAGTTCCAGTCCACACATTTACTGATAACTGCTTCTATTGATGAGAATGTGCGATCGTTATGCGGATTTCCTCCGGCAAAAAAAAAATATTATGGCAATTTCTGAAAGGGTTTTTACTAGAAGTGGCTTATTCGTAAACAAAATTCCAGAATCAAAGAAAGAGTTTTTGGTAACTTTTTGAAGGAACCATTGGCAGAAATTCTTTCGTAATAGGTTGCCCCGAGGAAGAAGGGACCGTTCAATATGACAGGAATATAAAAAGTTATCATGAAGAATCCTCCAAACTAGAACATGAGAGATATGTGTTTAAAAACATTTGTGCATCTGGTAAAATTCTATTTGAGAAGCGCTCTTGATACAATCGCCTGGCCTGTATACCTCATACATTTAAGCTGCTAAATACAATACCATAGGACGTATTAAAAACATTGGTTAACAGGTGCTTGGTTTTAGTTTTCAAAAACCTGCCTTAGAAAGGAAATTTTAGGCAGTTGCTAGGTCTTTTGTACTGTTGGCAGCATAGAAAGTTAAATGTGATTGTGTCTCAATTTGCTCATGCTCATGAATTAAACCAAGGACAATAGAATATTTTGTTTGTATTTACATTATCTTTGATACCACTTTGTACAAATTTTCAAAAATAATTATTTTTTATCACTCAGTTGCAACAGAACTAAAAAAACTATAAATACGTACGTATATTAATTTCCTGCATATAGAAACCTCCATTTGACATTAAAATGTAAAATTGCTATTTTTTAATTTATACTCAGATGTAATAAATAATAACAAAAATATTTGTGTTTTATTCTTTTCCATACGTACATATTTAATTTAAATATACCTACTTAAAGAGAATAAAAAAAAAGATTTATAATTTTTAAATTTGCTTTCTTTTAAGAAGTTTGGCAGGTACAACTTGTCCTAGTTGTATAAACATCTGATGGGAATTGGGGAAAAACACTAAAATATGCTTTTCAGTTTTTAATTTTAGATCAATCAGAATACAGATATGGAACAAATTGGTATATTTTAGCATGTACATTTAATTAAATAGAAGAGGGTTGTCTATTTATTTTATGACTAAATATACAAGGTGTTTATGTTAACTTATGCTTTTGGGGATGACAGAAGATTTTGATGTAGCATATTATGGCTTGAAAATTGTTGCTAAATGATCAGCTTGACATTCTCAATATCCCCCCAAGAGCACGATATAGTTAACATAAATATGTTAAGAGTTGTATAAACATGTTAACTATATCATGCTCTTGTATATATTCAGCTACTCACTATAATATTGAATTCTGGGACACATATAACTACTAAAATTACGAGCATTTTTTACACAAATTTTTCATACCAGGCTCCCAACTCCCCTACACCTGATCCAAATACAATATATGTATAACTACAGTTTTATTACCACAAAAGAGACATTATATACTTCAAAACAACTAATAACTGATATGTCATGGATTTCTTTACCAATTTATACTTGTTCAGGTTTATGCAAATGTAATTAAGTATTTTCTGAAATAAACAGAACATGCTCTTAACTATTTGGCTTTTACAGAACTGTAATAATACACACATTGCATTATCCTCACCTTCCCACATAACAAAAGCGCATGTAGATTTCAATACAGTTATTTAGAGAAAAGTGATACAGGTCTTACAGCTTATTTCATCATTTGCTTGCAACCGGCTTTTACACCTGACATTCTTTCAATGTAATAATAGTTTTGACATATATTACTACATGAACTTTTTCTATGTGGGTTACAATGTGATATACTGATGGCAAATCATACAATGTACCGGGGATGAGTCAACGATTGAAAAAAGTAAATATACGTCGAACAGGTACAATTTGGAAACAAACTGTTTATGCTATGGGATACATATGTAAATCGGGCTCATTCTAAAAATATTTTGAATTATATGGGAAGCGTCAAAAAAACAGGGCTACTAAAAATAGTATTTTTGTAAGTGGGACACTCTATATTTGACTTGATTTTTAAATTCTACATAAAATTCTAACACTTTTTTGTATAACATGTTATATGGCTAAAATTGATACTTTCTTAAATATTTGGCTTTAAATGAAAAAAAATATATTTGATGCACATCTATGATTAGCAATATAACGCCTAGTTGTGCCACTAAAAATAAAATATTTAGCTTCTGCACAAAACAGGCATAGAATAAAGGACTGCTTTCGTAATATTGAAGATATTACATACAGGGTGTCCAAATTTAAATGCCCAACTTTAACATATTTAAACCAATTTATTTCAGTTTTTTTTAAATTGAACCCCCTGTATATTTTTAATTTTTTTTTAAGCATAAAAAAATCTACAACTTTTATTACATATATTATATATCTATCTGCAATAGTTTTCGAAATATTTTAAAATTCCCTTTTTTGCGTAATTTAGAAAATTATCAACTCGATCAAAGTAGCCATAGTAGCTGTCAGTAAAACAAAAGTATTTAATATGAACACAATAGTTTATTATCTAAAATTAATCCAATAAAAATTTAGATAATATAATAATTTGTTACAAAAAATTGCTACAAAAAAAATGATCTGATAACCTTAGATTTTAGAATCTACAGTAAGCAAGACTACATAAAATATCAATATCATCCATTTCATATTAAATTAAACCAAGAGTTACACGCTGAAGATTTTAAAATCCGTGTTAAGTTTTGTAATCCAATGATAAGGCGAGTAGGGCCATTTCCGAACTTTTTAGACAATATGTTTTTGGAATGAATCTTACATTTCAAAGCAAAGGATCCGTGAACTGGCATAATATTATAAATATTTAAAAATTGTGTTGCAAAAGGGGTCTACTCGTCTAGTTTGCAAATAAGGAAATACACTTCAATGAAGGAATACATTTCAATTTAGACAGTCCAAAATTTATATTAATAGGTACTAATTTTTAAAGTTATACAGAAAAAAACACTTATCAGACTAAAAAAAAATCGCTTTTAAAAGTTAATCAAATGTTTTCATAGTTATATTTTAAAAGATGCTCAAATAAGCGTCCGCCTTCAGGAATACACATGTTGAACTTTTTAATAATATTTTGCCTAGTTTTAACTAGCATGTCTGGTGATATACTGGCGCATACATCCCTGATTCGTTCCTGCATGTTCTCCCTTGCTGTAGGTGGTTGGGTGTAAACACGATCTTTAATATAACCCCACCAGAAAAAATCTAATGGAGTTATAAATTAGCGTCCAAAAATTCATGAACGTCCCGATGGTAATGAGCAGGTGCACCGTCTTGCTACAGCCACATGTCTCTTCTTTCTTCTATGCTGAGTGGTCTGAGAAGAATAGGCAGCTTAACGTTCAAAAAATCTAAATATCTTTGTCCATTAAGTGGTTCATTAAAAAAATACGGACCTATAATATGGTTTCCAATGATTCCACACCAAACATTTAATGACCAGTGCTTTTGATGTTGTATCATTAAGTTGCAAAAGTTAACACGCCTTTCAAAATCTTCATCGTGCAACTCTTGGTCTAATTCCATATCATATGGATGATATTTATATCTTCTTGTGGTCCTGCTTACTGTAGATTGTGATGTATCCGTTAAACTAGCAAGTTGTCGACGAGTTAAACTGGGATTTTCTTCTATATGAAGTAGAATTTCCAACTCTTTATCTTGATTTGTAACAATTTTATTGACAACTGTTCTCTTCGAATATGCCACATTGCCACTAGCATCAAATCTCTCCATGACATTTTGAAAGGCCACTTTAGAAAGAGCGCGTCGATCCGAATATTCTGCTTCATATAGCCTTTTGACCAGAAGGCAATTTTTTTGAGCTTCACCCAATATATAGACCATATCTATCATTTCATTTTGGGAAAAATTCATTTTAAATTAGACGAGAATACGAAAGACGAAATACAATGCACTAACAACAATACGTTTTTGACATTTCGTACATTTAGTCGCCAGTAGCTATAGACTGTTTTTTCCATGGCTACTTTGATTGATCGATTTGTTGATTTTCTAAATTACCCAAAAAAAGGAAATTTGAAAACATTTCGAAAACTATTGAAGATAGGTATATAATATGTTTAATAAAAGTTGTAGATTTTTTTATTCTTAACAAGACTAAATAAAAATATACAGGGGGTTCCATTTAAAAAAACTGAAATAAATTGGTTTGAAAATGTGTCTTTTAATCCATGTTTATTTGGTGCAGAAGCAAAATATTTTATTTTTAGTGGCACAACTAGGCATTATATTGCTAATCATAGATGTGCATCAAATTTAATTTTTTTTTGTTTAAAGCTAAATATTTAAGAAAGTATCAATTTTAGCCATATAACATGTAAAACAAAAAAGTGTTAGAATTTTATGTAGAATTAAAAATATATCCCACAGCATATACAGTTTGTTTCCAGATTTTACCTGTTCGACGTAAATTAATTTTTTCTAATCGTTGACTCACCCCGTACATTGCACCTAAACTGAAATAATTATAGCAGTACCTAAACCTAAGCAATTGTAAAACTATAATACTAGTACATAAACTAGAACCCTAGAACAAAATACTATGGACTACCACCTATACTACAATGCGATCTGTATCACAATCACCACACACCACAGTTAAATGAATATATACCTATATCACAATCCATAATACTTTCATAGGATATAGAGAATGTCCTACACATTTTTTAGACTTAGCAAATACTAAAAATCATTCATTAACATCACACACCCTTATTTTGGAAAATATGTTTGTTTTTCTATCTTCCTCTTTTTGGAGATATGTTTACCTTCCTGTGCTACACTATTTCTAAATTTTCTAAACTCTGCCATAAACTTTTCAAAGGAATTTTCATCTAAACTTCTACCAAAACTGCAAATTTCTTCTAAAGCGATCTACAAATCATAGTGTATAATACAAACCTAATAAATTTTGTTTCTTTCTTCAAAAGTAATAGATGTGTTCTGATTATGTCTATTATAACTTTCCTATATAAAATTGGTAACATCATCCTGGTAACGTAGTTTGCTAGTACTGGGCTCACTTATATACAACTCATCTCTGGGGTCAGAATCACATGGGGAATCTACGTGGGAATCTAAAACAGACTCGCCTCTTTCCTCAAATAAATTAACAGCATGAATATGTTTGCATAGTAAATTTTTGACTGTATTCTCTGGACACTGACATTCATATTTATGCAAACATACTTTACATTTATTACAATACCCTGTTCTGCATTCAATATCACAATCTTCTTTATAGGATACTATATAAAATTTATTACTTACTGAACAAGACTGCACTTTGAATTTCCCCAATTGCAACAATTCTACCTTACCATTCATTTTCTCTGCTTTTTTATGTGCTTCTAGGGTAATTTTGTGCTGATAATTATTTGCATTAAGTCTCTCCGCATTCACTATTCTTGTCCACATTCTTTCATCTACTAGCTCATCCAACATATCCAATAATTTTTCAACCCTAAAGAAAAACAGTTTATAAGTTGGCTTATTAGGAATAAAACAATTTCTAAGATTTACCTAAGATTACGTTGTCCTCTCATTTTATTGTACTTGAGTACTTTGTTCAAACTTCATTAATCTTGTAAGAATGTGCCCACATCATAACTCTATCTTCGTCCTGAAAATAATAGCTGAAAAAAAAACTTAGCATTTGTTTACCCTTAAAAAAATATCTATTACTTCTGCAAATATTTTAGAAAATCATTTTCACCCTCCTCTTCCAAATGCCTGAAATACTTATCCTTTAGCTCCATAAATTTGATGGTGTTGGTTTCGTTTAAAATTTTTCTCAGTTCTAGCTTTATTTCTTGTCACTACTTTTTTTATTTTCGTTCTCCCTTGAATGTTCCAGTTCTTATCTATTCGTCAGTCTCTATTCGGACGCGAGAAAGAAAGCTTCGAAAATGCCAAATGTGATTTTGGCGAAACGTCAGCAAAACTGTTCTTTTCAGAACGACAGTAGTGAACGGATGTACACCCGGAATGAAAATACATTGTATTTTTCCATCCGTGAAGGACTAAAAATCAACATCACTCATTAAAAATTCTGCTCCAACTGTTTATATATTTTTTGAATTACTTGATCTAACCTATTGAAAAGCAAAAATGCAACTGGAAAACCCATATTATTTTCATCTTTAACCAAAACTATTGTTAAGTCCCAATTCCTTCTATTTGTCCCATGTGTTCCATCCACACAAATGATCCGTTTAAAATCCCTTAGCTTCTTTTCCATTACACCATTCATATATCCATAAGAACAGTTTTGCTGACGTTTCGCCAAAATCACATTTGGAATTTTCGAAGCTTTCTTTCTCGCGTCCGAATAGAGACTGAAGTGTTGGTGACTGCGACGCTTCCTTTTATACCCCCACTCGGGGCCGAAGGTTATATCTGCGCAGGCGTTGGTCGTTATTTATGTTTTCCGGATGGTGCTGTTGTTATTGCGCTAATTGCGCTTGAGTTTTTGCGATTTTAGATTTGTCGATTATTGTCTTCCATACTGTTGAAAGTTTTAATGATTCGTCCCTTTTATTCAAATCACCTTCTTTTTCAATTTCTATGGCTTCTCGGATTATTCTGGTCTTACAATGTTCTATATTGGCAATCTCCCTACACCCATCAAAATTTATTTTATGGCCGGTTTCCTGATGATGTAGGAATAAAGCTGAGGTTGTTTGTTTATTTCTGATGCTGAGTTTATGCTCTTCCACTCTTGCTGATATTCGCCTGTTAGTTTGCCCCACGTACAACTTTTCACAGTCCTGGCACGGAATACTGTATACCCCGTGGTTTTCCAGTTTGATTTTATCTTTTGGGTTTCCAAGTAGTTTACCTATAGTTGTTGGTGGCTTGTGTATTGTTTGTATGTTGTGTTTCCTAAGAATTCTTCCGATTCTGTCTGTTGTGCCTTTTACATATGGTAAGACTACTCATTGCTTTCCCGGTTCGTAATTTTTGTTGTTCGTTGTTCGGGAAACCTGTGCATTAATAGCTTTCTCTATGGTGCGATTTGTGTAGCCATTTTTCTTTAAAGCACTAGATATTACCTTAAGTTCGCTTTGTTTCATCTGTGTGTCAGTTAATCGCACGGATCTGGATATTAGAGTATTTGCCACAGCTTGAATTTGTGCTGGGTGATGATGTGATTTTGTATTTAAATATATGTCTGTATGTGTTGGTTTTCTATACACGGTGTATTCGAAATGTCCGTTATGCAGTTTTGTGACCAAAACATCTAAAAATGGTAGTTTGTTGTTTTCCTCTAACTCTAGAGTAAATTGTATTCTGGGGTGGATTGAATTTACGTGAGTCAGAAATTTTTCGAGCTCTGCATGACCATGTTGCCATATAATAAATATGTCATCCACATAACGAATACATAATTTGGGCTTTAAACTTGCTTTCTCAAGAGCTTCTTTCTCGAAGTATATCATAAATAAATTCCCGACTACTGGTGATAGCGAGGACCCCATTGGAGCACCATCCATTTGTTTATACATTTGCCCGTTGAATGAAAAATAAGTATTTTTGAGGCAATGCTCCGAGAGTTGTATTATATGTGCCTGGAAATCCTCGTTCATAGCAATCTTGTCCAATGCTTCGTCGATGGGAATACTGGGATATAACGATTTGACATCTAGGCTTGCTATGATATCGTTTTTTTCAAGGACGATATCTCGTATAATTCGAGTGAAATGCTCCGAGTTTTTTACAAATGAATCAGCTTTTTCTACAGTTGGTTGCATAATTTCAGAAAGGTATTTCTCCAGTTTTTGTAGCGGCGAATTAACAGCACTAACAATAGGTCTGATGGGCGCCCCTGGTTTGTGTATTTTTGGTAAACCATAGAGGTTAAGACATCTGCTCGACTTTTCCCGTGGTATGATTTTTTGTTGAATTTCGGGGTTTATTGGTGAACTTTTTATTTTATTCTTAGTTGTTTTTTCTAGGTACGTTGTCGGGTCCCTTGGAACAGGCCTATAACAATTGTCTTGTAGGATATCCTGCATTTTTTGTACGTAATCTTGAGTATTCATAACCACAGTTGCGTTTCCTTTATCTGCTGGAAGGATTGTGATGTCTTTATTTTTTCGAAGGTTTATTAGGGCCCTTTGTTCAATGGCATTTAGGTTTTGTTTTGGTGTTTTGCTTGATCTTAAAATTCTTGCCACCTCTTGTCGAATCTCCTCTGCTTTTGTTTCTTCAGAGGAGCCAAGGACATCTTCCACTCCAGCTATTGCTTCTTCTTTAGGGATTTCCTTAGAGGATATCGTAAAATTAAAACCCTTACTGAGTACGGATTTTTCACTTTCTGAGAGATTGTAGGATGATATATTATGTACTAATTTCTCGACGTCTACTGATGATCCTTGTGGCTGACTCGACTTTCTTAGAAGATTGTCATACTTTTTCGAAAGTTTATCTGTCTTAATATTCTTATTTGATTCTGTTCGCCAAAAAGCCAAAGTTTCTATGCAATTCCACAATAAAGGGTGAATGATGTTACTTAGTTTAAGGTGTAACTTTAAAAGTTCTTTCTCTGTCTCGGCTAATTGTTTTCTAGTTTGATGGATTTGTTCTTTTAATAACGCCTTACTAGCATTTTGAAGTATGGTGTTAGTTTTTCTAGTTTTAGTATGATAAAACAACCGTGTAAAAGTAGGAAGTAAATCGCTGTCACGACACTTAATTTGATAGGTTAGATCACATAAAAGATTAGTTTTCTTACCTCTCAGTTTCTCATACGTCTTGAAAATCTCCTCCCAATAGAGGTGTATAGTGTTGATTTTTACTCCTTCACGGATGAAAAAATACAATGTGTTTTCATTCCGGGTGTACATCCGTTCACTACTGTCGTTCTGAAAAGAACAGTTTTGCTGACGTTTCGCCAAAATCACATTTGGCATTTTCGAAGCTTTCTTTCTCGCGTCCGAAATAGAGACTGAAGTGTTGGTGACTGCGACGCTTCCTTTTATACCCCCACTCGGGGCCGAAGGTTATATCTGCGCAGGCGTTGGTCGTTATTAAAAAAAAATAAAGACATCACAATCCTTCCAGCAGATCAAGGAAACGCAACTGTAGTTATAAATACTCAAGATTACGTACAAAAAATGCAGGATATCCTACAAGACAATTGTTATAGGCCTGTTCCAAAAGACCCGACAACGTACCTAGAAAAAACAACTAAAAATAAAATAAAAAGTTCACCAATAAACCCCTAAATTCAACAAAAAATCATACCACGGGAAAAGTCGAGCAAATGTCCTAAACTCTATGGTTTACCAAAAATACACAAACCAGGGGCGCCCATCAGACTTATTGTTAGTGCTGTTAATTCGCCGGTACAAAAACTGGAGAAATACCTTTCTGAAATTATGCAACCAACTGTAGAAAAAGCTGATTCATTTGTAAAAAACTCGGAGCATTTCACTCGAATTATACGAGATATTGTCCGTGAAAAACGATATCATAGCAAGCCTAGATGTCAAATCGTTATATCCCAGTATTCCCATCGACGAAGCATTGGACAAGATTGCTATGAACGAGGATTTCCAGGCACATATAAAACAACTCTCGGAGCATTGCCTCAAAAATACTTATTTTTCATTCAACGGGCAAATGTATAAACAAATGGATGGTGCTCCAATGGGGTCCTCCCTATCACCAGTAGTCGCGAATTTATTTATGATATACTTCGAAAAAGAAGCTCTTGAGAAAGCAAGTTTAAAGCCCAAATTATGGATTCGTTATGTGGATGACATATTTATTATATGGCAACATGGTCATGCAGAGCTCGAAAAATGGCTACACAAATCGCACCATAGAGAAAGCTATTAATGCACAGGTTTCCCGAACAACAAACAACAAAAATTATGAACCGGGAAAGCAACGAGTAGTCTTACCATATGTAAAAGGCACAACAGACAGAATCGGAAGAATTCTTAGGAAACACAACATACAAACAATACACAAGCCACAAACAACTACAGGTAAACTACTCGGAAACCCAAAAGATAAAATCAAACTGGAAAACCACGGAGTATACAGTATTCCGTGCCAGGACTGTGAAAAGTTGTACGTGGGGCAAACTAACAGGCGAATATCAGCAAGAGTGGAAGAGCATAAACTCAGCATCAGAAATAAACAAACAACCTCAGCTTTATTCCTACATCATCAGGAAACCGGCCATAAAATAAATTTCGATGGGTGTAGGGAGATTGCCAATATAGAACACTATAAGACCAGAATAATCCGAGAAATTGAAATTGAAAAACAAGGTGATTTGAATAAAAGGGACGAATCATTAAAACTACCAACAGTATGGAAGACAATAATCGACAAATCTAAAATCGCAAACACTCAAGCGCAATTAGCGCAACAACAACAACACCATCCGGAAAACTTAAATAACTTAAATTAATTTTCTGAACGACAGTAGTGAACGGATGTACACCCGGAATGAAAACTCATTGTATTTTTCCATCCGTGAAGGAGTAAAAATATATATATATATATATATATATATATATATATATATATATATACAAACATATTTACATATATATCGTACTAACCAGTTTTTTTAATAAATAATGCATAATTTTTTCCTTGTCTGTTCCATTCTTCTACTTTTAAAGCAGTTGCAATCATATCATCTGCGTCCCTTTTTTTGTCAATGTTATACTTCCTAATTAAATATGCTAGGTCTCCTCTTGTCATTATATTTATTCTTTCTACTTTTCCGCTATGAAACATGCCCCACATGTGGTTCAGTAAGGGTTACCACAACTGCTATATTATGTACTATGATTAAAAATATAGTTAAACATATTTTTAACTATTATTACCATTTGTTGATATTTTCACTATCATTCTTGAGGGACATGTTTCTTGGATGCGAATACTACCCCCAGTTTTTAAGTTCCGTTTTTCACAAACACTATTAAAACCTAGAAAAGAAAGTACATATGCAGTTATTTCTTTATAAAACTATCAACAAAACCTTACCTTTATAATCACTTCTGTTGTAATCTATTAATTTGCCTTCATTTAAATTCTTACGAGTCCTAGCACAAACATAATCAACCTCTCTATTTTCTTCTGATCTCCAAGTTTCAAACTCTTCAGGGCTCCTAAAATTAAAAATAGTTTCTTTAATGTTTATATTTTGGGTATTTGTTAAATGTGTATTTAAATTGTTATAAGAAAAAAACTTCTCCCTGGTCTCATCAGGACACAAAGAACACATAATATGTTGCTCCCTTTCTCGATGGTCAGGCTCTACATTATAGACTTTCTGGAGATGCCTGTTTTTGTTAAACACTTTAGAAAACTTCTTTTGACAAAATTCGCAGGTCACGTTATTCACTCTGCAAAAATATATTACATATATATTTTAAATAAATATAGGTAAATGTAAATAAAAACGTACCTCACTGGCCCATTTCACAAATAAACTGTAATTGTTAAAGAAAATATTAAATATAGCAATAAAAACTGCTTTTTAGCCACAAGTTGCAAATTGCACTGAAATTTAATTTTGAAAAAAACAAACCAACAGCACAAATTACAGGGTAGGTTATGTAGTTAAAGAATAGCAAACAAACTGATTATTGAAAATAGTGTTCTTACAATAATTTGCAATAATTGCAATGCAAAAAATCACAAGCACAAGGTTCCAGCAAGCGAAAATCTCGCCAGAAATGAAATTAGACGTCGTGCCTGATTCGGCTCTACCGATATCACTCGAATACCACAAAAGCTCGCCGCTTCTGATTGGCTAGGAGCCTGTGCATTTTAATGTATTGTTCAGAATGCCTATTTTGGACTAATAGAATCTGCGGTATGGCATTTGATTCTGGGCAAATTGTACAAAACAAGTATTTAATGCCATATTTATCCTACAAAAACTATATATATAACTACATGCGCACAGCCAATGTTCTTGTAGACTGCTATTTGTTGAGAACAAGCTCTTAATACTGTACCATATCTTTACCTTGGAACAGGCGCGTTTAATACACCGAAAATTTCAGGATGAAATTCATTCTGCAGCTGTCAGAATTCCGGTATTCCAATACAGTTGCTCTACCAATCCCACCAACTTGCCAAATAAAAAAGTCTGTAACATATACCCGTAAAAACATTTCAGCATTAAGAATGAGGGATTTTCGACAAGAACGGCACTTTAGAGCAACCCTTAAAACACTTCTCTTAAATCACGTGGGAAGAGTTTTTTTTTGAAGAAAACTTTGTAGATATAGATTAAAAGTGAGATACTGTTATTCAACTTTAGCCTGTATTTGTTTGTTTCTTGTATGTATGTTCCGCTTTAATCCATGTGATTTTTTTTTGTTTTTGACATTTACTTCTTTTTATTTGCTTATATACTCAATTGCTTTTGTAGCTTAACCAATTTGTTATAGATTGTATTTGTATGTATTCATTTGACTGTGTAACTTTTATTAACATTTTATTTTCTGCTTTGTCAATAAGATAATTTCTTTTGACAATAAAGCATATTTTAAATTTGAAATTTCAACTTTTCTTTCCTCCATATTATGCAGAGGTCTATATTACATACAAGGATTTGATGAGCAGACTCCATTTTTTTATGGTAAAAAAGATTTATTTTTCATATACATATAAACTTACCTGTAACAGGCAAACTTAACATATCAGTTTTTGGCAATCTTCCATAGTACAAAGTTTTTGTAATTCTAGAAAGATACTTTTTGTGGTCATCGATGCCCTAAAATTAAAGAAAATAAATATACTTTAAAAAAAAAAGAGCCACGTGATCGGTGTCATAATCATTTCATCCTTGAACCAATTTGCCTGTAGCAGCTAGTAAAATTTTAATAGAAAAAAGGATGTAATTAAAAAATACCATTTTAACAAGGTACTGGACAGTGGTAAAGTAAAATTCTTTTCGGACGTTTGGTCACAGAGGCAGCCAGATTGAAAAAAAATGAATACACAAAACTACACCAGAGTCACCAACAGGCTATATATATATATATATATATATATATATATATATATATATATATATATATATATATATATATATATATATATATATATATATATATATATATATATATATATATATATATATATATATATATATATATATATATATATATATATATATATATATATATATATATATATATATATATATATATATATATATATATATATATATATATATATATATATATATATATATATATATATATATATATATATATATATATATATATATATATATATATATATATATATATATATATATATATATATATATATATATATATATATATATATATATATATACATAAAATAGAGATAAAAATTACAGAAATACAAAAACGGTAGTTTATGAACTTCTTTATTTTAAAAATTAACTATGACGTCACTGATCTTACGTTTGTTTACTTCTTCAAAAAGGTTATTTCAAGCTATTTTCATAATTATTTTATGTTAAAAAGAGGCTTCTTTTAGTGCAAATCTGTTGAAAAATTTGTTAATATTGGATTACACTAGTGTACAGTCAACTAGTTGAGAGACGAGTACAAGTAGCGCCAAAATGAATACACAACACTACACCAGAGTCACCAAGAGGCTATATATATACATACATATATATATATATATATATATATATATATATATATATATATATATATATATATATATATATATATATATATATATATATATATATATATATATATATATATATATATATATATATATATATATATATATATATATATATATATATATATATATATATATATATATATATATATATATATATATATATATATATATATATATATATATATATATATATATATATATATATATATATATATATATATATATATATATATATATATATATATATATATATATATATATATATATATATATATATATATATATATATATATATATATATATATATATATATATATATATATATATATATATATATATATATATATATATATAGCCTCTTGGTGACTCTGGTGTAGTGTTGTGTATTCATTTTGGCGCTACTTGTACTCGTCTCTCAACTAGTTGACTGTACACTAGTGTAATCCAATATTAACAAATTTTTCAACAGATTTGCACTAAAAGAAGCCTCTTTTTAACATAAAATAATTATGAAAATAGCTTGAAATAACCTTTTTGAAGAAGTAAACAATTAATTTTTAAAATAAAGAAGTTCATAAACTACCGTTTTTGTATTTCTGTAATTTTTATCTCTATTTTAATTTCAACAAATTTCCGCAAATTTCTGCCATTGAATATATTTACTATTTCGCTAGTGCAGTATAATGAGCTGATCCAAATGTGGTGAAACTGCTCCAGCCGAGAATATCAAGTTAAAACTAATATGCGATTTCTGCAAGGCTGTTCACCGTTTGACTTGTTCTGAACTTGTTTCAAGTGAAACCAGGGTTACACAGATGTCACAAAAAAGATATTTCATTTTTGCAAGTAGTGTCTGTACTATTACTATTTATGACAGATACAATAACTTCAATGCTCAATGCGATACATATATTGCTCAATTTAAACATAAAGTTCAATTAAATAGCTCCAAGAAAATATGGTTTGTGACATGACTTAAACATTTAAATCAGTGCACCGTTAAACCCTTAATAGCTAATATAGCCGAATGTATAAATCTAATAATGAAATTAAAAAAGAACTTGAAGTTATCATTAATGACATTTCCACTCCCTCTTAAGAACTTAGAGGTTGTAAGCGTGCATACTACCGACTTGTCTGTAAGTAACACTATACAGAATCACACATCTGATGACATGTCCTGCCACATAGTGAATGATCATGATCATAGTTCAGTTACTGCCAAACAGGTCAGCGAAACTGTGAATTGTGCTATATCCTCAATTGGCTTGTTATCTAAAGTGCCTTGTAGAAAAGCTAGTAAAATGTCATTGGCACCAACAAAATGTCCTTTTCTTCTATTGATACTCGAAACTTGCTTAAAGCAGTGCCAAAAAATCATGTGCCAAAAGACACATCATTTTTGCATATTACAAGACTTCATCCTTTCACAACAGAAGAAAACCTATGTAATTATCTTAAAGAAATTTTTAAGGTAGACAATATAAGGGTTAAGAAGCTTAGTTATAGATATCCAGAGGTCTACAGTTTTTTCAAAGCCACAATTCCGAGATCCCAACTGCCTGAGGCTTTAAAACTAGACAATTACATTGAGGGGGATGCAGTAAGAATTTTTAGATCAACACGCAAAAGTACCAAAAATCATTCCACCTCGCCTTCTGAATAACCAAAAGTAAACGAAACTCTTGAGGTCTCCTACCAGAATGTAAGGGGGTTAAGAACTAAATTGAATGAAAAGAAATGATCAGTTAGTGTAAAGGAATATAATGTTATAGCTTTGAGGGGGACATGGTTACAAGATGAAATCTATAAGGGAGAGTTTATGCCCGATAGTTATATAACATACCGCAGGGATCGCGACTCCAATTCTGGTACCTGCATGAAGAGTATTGCTTAGTGTACAGCTTTACATCATCTTTACTATCTTGCCAACCATCCGATCATCAAGAAATCTGGGTTAGGTTGTATTCAACAATACAAGTGTAATCTTTTGTGTTGTCTACATTCCCTCTAATAGTGCTCAACAAGTGTATAGTGAACATGCGGATTTTGTTAAGAGGATTTCCCTGATAGTATTATATGTTTGATAGGTGATTATAATCCGCCTCTTTATACTGGTGTGTGTGTGTGTGTGTGTGTGAAACGCATAATTCCCACAGATATTCCAGGTAACTCTGAACAATTAGTGTGTGACAGACAATATTATGTATTTTGGTTTACTGCAACATAATTTGGTACATAATGTAAGCCTAGATTTAGTTTTTTCAAATGCATACAACTACTTAATAAGCTCAGCCATTAACGAATTGAGACTTGCACCACCCCCCATTAATTCTTGAAATTCTTAATGTTGACTTAAATACTCTGTACGGAATTGGCATTACGACTTTAGGACTGCTCCGTATCAACTCATGAATCGGCAATTGGCCTCAGTTAATTGGCTGGATATTTTTAATAATAATAATAATACACTGGATACTAAAGTAGATATATTTTATAATATTATCTATTACATTATAGATAGTTGTGTTAGTAAAATACCTGAGCCATCTTCTGAAGGTCACTTTCATAACTGGTATTCTTGTAAAGCAAAAGAAAATAACTCATAAGCCGTACAAAGAAACAAAACTTCAAACTGATTATTATAAATTTCACTTGACTCAGGTCATCATGTAAAGTGGCTATTAAAAATTTATATAACAATTATATTGACACTATTCAGGATGATATTGTGTTGAATGTAAGTAACTTTTGGAAGTTTGTGAACAAACAAAAAAATGACATTGCCACTGGTGGTAAAGGATTAGCAAACCTCTTTGTCAATAGTTTTCAGTCTAATTATCAAGTTAATGGAAACATTACCTTTAGTGAGCTTGGACCACCTGGGACTGTTGACTATACTGTCTGCTTTTGCTAGTCTTTGAGATAGTGATATATGAGTGCATATTCACGCAGGTTAAAAATCTAATTTCCATAAATCAGTAAGGTTTTTTCAGCAACCGAAGTACAATTAGTATCTTGGCTTGCTTTACCCAATTCGCTGGTCATGCCATGGATAACCAGCAGAAGGTTGATGTGGTCTATAATGACTTCTCAAAAGCTTTTGATCGAGTAGATCATTCGATATTTTTACATAAATTAGCCTACCTAGGTTTCAGTAATAATCTAGTGGCACTTTTCAGTCCATACTTAATAGTCGTTTACAATATGTCGAAATTCGAGGCCACAAGTCTGCCAAATTTACTGCTACAAGTGGAGCTCTACAAGACAACAATCTTGCTCCACTCATAATCTTACTTTTTATTAACGACATTTAACTAGTTTAACCAGTAGCATCTTATTATTTGCGGATGATTTAAAACTGTTCCAGGTCATCACGTGGATGGATAGGATTGCCTTGCCGTACAAAATGATCTCGAGACCATCCAGCATTGGTGTGATACAAACAACCTACCTTTAAACATTAGTAAATGCTTCATTATGTCATTTTCGAATAAGTTAAATACTATCCATTATCAATATATACTGAACAACATTGATATTTCAAGATGCGAGACCTTTAAAGACCTTGGGGTTGTTTTCGATCCAAAACTCTCATTTACATATATTGATGATATCTGCAGTAGTGCAATAAAAACTTTAGGTTTTATTTTGCGCAATTCAAGCAATTTTAAAAACGTTCAGACCCTGACGATGTTATACTCCACTTATGTGCTTTCTGGACTCGAGTATGGTGCTTTAATTTGGTCTCCTATGTACAATAAATATATTGTCAAGCTGGAAAACGTGCAAAGACAATTTGTGAAGTTCCTTGCTTTTAAACAAGATGGTATATTTCCGCCTAGGGATGTCGTGAATAGAAGGAAATATTTAACAGTTACATTTCTTGTTAAGCTATGTATAGGTCTCATTGAATGTCCATTTGAGAGTAAAAAATTACATTCAACACATGACTGATGATTTAAACCCTAATATTCTAAATGAATTGCTTTATTGCTCCATTACTTCAAACCTACCTGTTCAAAAAGATTCCCTGGACTATCTTACACTTATCCACAAGATTTTTGTTTAGCTTGTACTGATACTAATGAACTTCAAAGAACTAATAATAATAGAATATTGGAGGCCTTACCAGGAGTGGCTTTGCAGGCTCTCGGTAGCTCTATAAATGTTTCTTTCCAACAGGGTAAATTTCCATCTTGTTTAAAAAAGGCCATTGTAATTCCTCTGCATAAGGAAGGTGATACGACCCCTCCAGTTTTAGACCTATATCCCTACTTGCGACTCTCTCGAAGGTGATTGAAAAATTAGTTAAAGCAAGATTGTTGCAATTTCTTATGGTGCATAACCTTTTAACACCATCCCAATTTGGATTTCAAGCATCAAAAAACACCTCTGGTGCTGTTTTCCCTGCTTCAGAACGTGTACCTCAACATTAATGAGGGTCAGGCTCTTGTAAGAGTATTCTCTGATTTTTCTAAAGCATTCGATCGTATTAATCACAGAGTTCTGTTGGAAAAGCTTAAATACTATGGAATAAGAGGTATCTCTCACGAATGGTTCTCATCATATCTTTCGGAGAGGATGCAGATTGTGAGGGTAAATGGTGCTTACTCTAATTCATCTAGTATAAAGCATGGAGTACCTCAAGGCTCAATGCTTGGACCTATCCTTTTCTTGTTGTATATTAATGATCTTACAACTTTAGACATTCAAGGCAAATTTACACTCTTTGCCGATGATACTACACTGTTGTGGCATTCAAGTGATAGCGAATTATTAAAAAACACAATTAAAAATGATCTTCATAAAATTAAGGTATAGTGTGATTCAAACTCACTTTATTTCAACATTAATAAAACCAATATATTAACTTTTGGATTTACTTATAGTGACCGACCTTAAATTCTGTCACAAAATTTCTTGTACTACACATTGATACAAAACTTAGATTTGAAGATCACATTATAGAACTCAATAAAAAATTGTATTCTGGTTGTTTTGCTATCAGGGTAGTGTCAACTGAGCTTGATTGCTCCGTATCTAAAATAGTGTATCATTCACTGTTTGAATTATATTTAAGATATGATATGACATTTTGGGGATTCTGTAGCCAACAACTTATGAACTTGGTGTTCCTTATTCAAAAGAGAGCCCTTAGGTACATGTGTAGGGCTTAGTTTATGTGTCATGTTTTTTTACAAATTTAGTAGTTTTGTTTTTACTTAGAAAATATCCCAATGTATCTTTTTCGAAAATATAGAATAATAGATTCATCAAGAGATAATTCTTTTCCTGGTGAATAAATCTTTCATTTCATTGAAAATGAATGAAATGTTCAACTATAAATCTTATTTTATGTAATCAATCTGGAATGGCAGGAAAAACAGATTGGTCTTCATTTAAATTTGGAGATACATATAAACAACCCATAATCAACAGGAATCGATTTCGGCCCATGTGCGTCAAAAAACGTGACAAATTGAAGAGTGGATCTTTTTTCCAGTAATCTGCCAAATGCTTGACTTGAATTGTGGCCATATGCAGGACTAAACCAATGATAGTACGTAATTCTGAAACAATGATTTTTTTTGTATCTTTTGAGAAAAAGATGGTGGTGGCATAATTGTTGGTTTCCTCAACTCAAAGTTGTTTCTTCCCCAAAAAAAAATAAATCTTGCATGCCCGTTGGAGTATCACACCATTTCACACTGATAACTACATTTTGTAACGCCCCTGTACCTTAGTTAACGATGCCAGCGCCGTCGTTGTCTTGCACGCGATTATCTGAACTATCAGCGCCATCTTGACTTTCGCTACTTAGTTCCGAGTCCAATATAGTCACACTACTATCTTCTGAGTATAAATATGGTTCCAATTCATCATCTGCTAATGGTGTTTTATAATTCCAGGTGACGTTTTCTCTTACCACTTGATGGACCTGCTACTTCAGACATGCTTAAATAACACTCAAACACTTGGAATCGGAAATCGACAAACGAACTGGCCAAAATATAACTTTTCTAGCGAGCCAGCTGCTTCCCTCAGGCGAGAGAACACTAACGCTTTAAATTCATACATGCGTTGGACTCCGATAGGCATCCACGGCCACCTGCGCCAGGAACCGAAGGCCGACTGTCAGCGTCTTCAGCAGTAAGAGTGTTAAAAAAATAGAGGGAAGGTCAAGAAGTCCATTGTAATTCTTATATAAAAATACCCTACATTTAAATCAACGGAAAATTTTGCTTTCTGAAGTGTTTTCAAACTTGTGCATCTTACATAACTATCATCAAAATAATTAGCAAAAGCATAAACAATATCTGCAGATAATGATATATCACATTTTGAGCTGTGCTTCAAAAATATACTATATGTAGAACTTACAGGGACTAGATTTCTATGGAGAAAAATTAAGGTGGTGGCACACTCATCGCTGTAGAAAATACATTCACTTCTAAAGAGTTAATACCTCCACAAACAAAAATAATATGAAGCATGGCTTTTATTGCATTTAGTAAAAAAGAATTATCCTTTTATGTAGTAATTATTTACTGCCTTCTAACATAAATGAATAAATAATTCATTCTGCATTTGATTTTGATATTGTAGTATGTTCTGGGGATATTCCGTTGGAGAATGAAGAGATTTTTTTATGACTTTTGTGATTATAATAATTTACGCAATTATTTACTTCTTACTGGGACTCTCTTTTATATAGAGACGTTAATTATGATGTTCAAATTTTTACATTGTAATTGTAAAAATATTTTAAGATTAATTTTAAATTTCCTATTTGGTTTGATGGTGCGCTTAAAGCCAATGTGATTAAGAAGCACATAAAAGGAGTAAAAGTAGTAATTTATTAGGTGATGGGCTTGTTATGTTGAAAGCACTCTGTAGTGCATGGTCTAAAGAAAGTTATATAAGAGAGACGGAATCCATTGAATACACTAAGCCTGGACCTTCCACAGTTCCAGCCAAACGAAGGAGAGTAAAGTAAAATGGATATTGTTATCAGGTATTTTCTATACATCAAATCTTTACACTAGAGCTTACTTGCTAATTTTTTAAGCTGACTGTGTTCCTCCCATCATTTTTGCACCAATATACATGGAAAAATTTCTTTATCTTGTAAATCTAAATCTAATAAATAAGTAAATCTTTTTTTTTGTGTAAATGGGTACTTATTACTTCGTATTACATCTACATAATACTTATAAATCCTTAAGTCAGACAGACCTCTCTCTCACTATCTCTTGCAAAAAAAAGGAGGGGAAAGGAATTTAGGGTTGGGAAGGAATTTTAAGAGAGAAGGGAGTTGGTACTTCAATTTAGAGTTGGAACGAGAGGTTTGAGAGGTGATGGGGGTTCATATTGACAGCGAAGAGTTTTTAATATTAAACCTCCTCATACCTTAGAGGGATGCTTATATATTGATCCAAGTTTAAAATTTCGTGCTTACTGAATGCAAAATTTGATGATTTACAACTTTCATTGTAGTTTTTCACGCAGCGTGTTCATCTGACGATGACGACCTTATATACTAGTGTAATATCAAAGTTAGGGAGGTTATTCGATGCATATTTATGATCTAACTTTGAATACAATATTTCCCGTACGATCCCTCGTTTGCAAGATATGAGCGACCTGAGCCGGTCCTGCTACGGGGCAGCAGACTTCAGATTCGTGTTCAGCTTCAGCACCCTAAAAAACATAATTCCGTTGAGAAATTTTCACCGGACTCATGTTACCAAAAAAACTAACATTTGATCAGGCTATAAATCAATATTTTTTAGATTTTAATATTATACACTTATGACGTGTTTGTTTCTATCTACACAGTGCAGTTCTCGAAATGTAATACATTTTGAATTTGAATTTTGAATATAAACAAAAACACACAGTAAATTATGTAAACCACAGTTACTCAACATGACATAAAGAGAATACAATTGTAATCTCAAATGTCACTAAAACTTCGAGAGTATTTAACGTTATTCCTAAATAAATAACACTATTAAATTGCTATTTAGTCAAAATCGGATCATTATGGACTGGTTTTTTGACCTCTCCAGAGCATTTGACATATTTAATATAGATTTTGTAGAAGCAAAGCTCTCCAGCATTGATATAAGAGGCAATGCTCCAGCCTTGATAAAGTCCTTCCTTTGTGAAAGAAAACTTCTAGTCAAAATAGAAAACTGTTTTTCATCAGAGTACAGCTTTGACATTGGAGCTGCGCTCAAGGATCTGTACTTGCGCCTATCATTTTTATACTGTTTGTGAATGATCTCTCCTTGCCTGGAATGACTATTTGCTGATGATACTACGGTTGCCATATCTGCGACCAATGAAAATGAAGCCCTTGAGAAAGTACATGATATCTGCAGAAGGCTAAATGATTGGTGTTTCTCAAATCAGCTTATCTTGAACAAACAAAAAACAATACATGTTCATTTTTTCAAAAGTTATCCCAAGGTTGATCTTGCCCACACAGAGTCAACCACAAAAAAGGCGAAGAGTACCACAGTCCACCCTAATAACAACTTACTGTGCCTTAGCATATCCCTATTTAACTTATAATATAATTCTGTGGGGCCAAGCAGTCAATGTCAGTAGGGTCTTTGTGGCTCAGAAAAGATTGATCAGGCTGATATTTAAAATGAAGCCAATGGAATCCTGCAGACACCTTTATCTGCATCTATCTATATCCTAAAATATGCAACATATGTTTTTAAATATAGAAGCGAATTCCAGTACAGTATACTGATAACCATAACTACTCAACACAAAACTCGGCTCTCAAACTTGTCTTCCCAGACATACCATAACACTGTATGAAAAATCTCCAAATTATGCTTGTATCAGAGTCTACAATAAACTACCCAAGGAAATCAAGCAAGCCTCAACAATCAGAATATTTGTAAAGAAACTAAAATCATTTGTGAGTCCTTGGTATCTTTGTTTATTTGTTTAATTTTTTGCTCTTTATTCTTTGTGCGGTTTTTTTAATTGTAAACTACTGTATTGTATTTCTTTTTCTGTTTTACTTTATAATTTATAAATAAGGATATGTGAGATAGTAATTTAAATTAATTAAGTATAGTTTATTTTATGACAAACCTTATATCATACGTTTGTGATCTATAGTGAATAAACTGAGTTGGAAGTTTGATACAAAATTGTTTTTGGGTGAAGTCATGGATAAACATTGCAATGCCATGCTGCTGAAAATATGTAAATAAAAAGGTCATTTTAGGACAAAAAAAGTCACAAAGACAATTTGTTTAAAAAAAACACTGTCCTTTTCAAAAAAAGGCAGGTGGCAACCCTGACACTTCTGCTGATAATATAATAACATTTCTCACAGCTAAAAATCTTAATAAAGGAGTAACATGTGAAAAAATGAAAACTAAAAGAGATTTGTATAGAAGTTCATTTAAAGTGCAAGTTCCTCAACCGAAAAAGGATGAAATAATGTCAGAAAGAATATATCTAAGAGGTATAGTCCTCAACCATTTTCTGAACCTCCAACACCAAAGAATATATAGTCTCTGGTACCACACGTCTAAAGCTTTGTCACATCAACATAAGATCATTAAGGCACAATGTGTCTCTTCTGGGACTGCAGTGGTAGATGGGAAATATGATATTCTTTGCATCACAGAACATTGGCTAACAGCTGAGAAAATGAATGAATTATATCTCCAGGCGTACAGTCTAGTCAGATTCTCCTGTAAAGCCAATTTAATAAATAAATAAATGTAAGGACGTAGCCGATGCACGCATCGGACAAGTGGCCCTTCAGAAACGTACACTACAGAATGCTAAACATTCCAAATGGTACGCATTCGCAAATAACGTCAAATAAATAAATAATGAAGTCAGTAACTCTAAGAAAAAATATGTCAGATCAGCAAACAAAAATTACCAATAAGAAAGATTTTCAATTGAAACAAAATAGTACATGAATAATGATAAAAACAAAAACTAACATCAATATGGGCCAAAACACATTACAAAACCAATCGGGTTAACTGCCTTTTCAGCTGCAAAGTACTTCGTCTGAAAATATCAATATTCTGAGAAATGACGATTCTAATTGTGAACTAGTCGGTCAACAAATGCGCTAAACCCATAATTTGTACGGTGGTACCTTTCAACAAACAGCTGTGATTGTCTTGTTCTTCTTATAGGAACTAAAAAAGGACTGATCCAAGCAGCACTTCACAGTCAATCCCCCCATTCACCAATTTATGCAAAAAGATCAGAAGTGCCTTCTTTCTTCTAAATTCAAGGGTTTGAAGGCCGCAAAGAAGAGCTCTAGTATTAGATGACAGACCCTGATATGGGAAATGCAATTTATGTAAGAGGTATTTTGAAAATCTATTTTGCACCGTTTCAATTCTGTCGATGTGACACTGGTATGATGGACTCCATATTGTACAACAATATTCTAGAACGCTACGAACCAATGATTTATAATACACCGAATTGCTTTGGTATCAGTTACATGTTTCGTATGTCGCTTTCTAAAACCCAGAAGTCTAAAACCCTTAAGTACAATGTTATCAATATGTAGATTAAAAGTTAGATTTTCATCAAAAATAACACCTAGGTCCGTGACTAATAACTTCAAGGTTTAAGTAGGTGGAGGGTATGATATTAATAAATTTGTGAAAACGAAGCACTTTACATTTCGAGATGTTAAGAGAGAGATAATTAGTTCTGCACCATTTGACGAGCCTTTCCATATCAGACTGCAGAGGATTGGAGTCTGAGGAGACTGGTAAGAGGAATTTTAAGTCGTCTGCATATAAAAGACATTCGGAAAATTCGAAACAGGATATTATATCATTTATAAAGAGCAGAAAGAGAACTGGACCCACATGCGAACCCTGCGGGACACCCGATGTCAGAAGAATCTCCCTGGAGACTGAACCGCATATCTTGACTTGCTGGCGACGGTTAAATAAATACGATTTGATCCACTCAAGATATTTTCCACAAAAACCAATTTGCTGTAATTTCCATAACAGAAGCTGATGGCAAACACTGTCAAAAGCCTTAGATATGTCAGTGTAAATAACACCGATCTGCTTGCCTGCCTCAACCGATGTCACTAAGTAGTTTTGAAATATTTCAAGATTGGTAGTTGTTGAACGACCACGATAAAAACCATGTTGCATACTCGTAATATAGTGTTTTAAAGACTCAAATATATGGTTTTATATATATAAATTGCCTCAAAGAGCTTTGGTATATGTGAAAGTAAAGAAATACCTCTGTGTTATTCACATCACTTTTATCACCAGATTTGAAAATGGGCAGAAGGGTAGAAAACTTCCAAAATTCAGGAAAGGAACCCAGATTAATGGATCTCTGAAAAATTATACCTAGAGGCTGAGGCAATGACTCACAGCATCGTTGCGCAATAGAATAGTAGGAATTCCATCAGGGCCAGCCTTCTTGGAAGGATCAAGGTCCTTTAATTTATTAAAGAATTCTGCCTCTTTAAAACAATATGTTGATAGTATCTTTCCTGAATAACTTATTGGATCAATTTTACTAAAGTCTAAATTATGGTGGTAAGTATAGCAAGACTGAAAGTGAGTAGGAAAAGCATTTGCGATGTTATTTGATCCAGTCATTTCTTGCCTGTCCAAACACTGGGCAGATTGGAGTCCCTTCACACTGGGCAGATTGGAATCCCTTCTTAAGTTTTGTACAAATGACCAAAAGTATTTAATGTTTTCGGGATAAGTAGCTCAGTCTGTGTGCACATGTCAGATAACAATTATCAATTCGAAGTTTAACCTCACGTCTTATGTCAGAATAGCCCAAATAGTCAGCAAGTTTATAGGTCCTTTTATATCTTTTGTATAAGCAATTCTTTTACCCAATAAGCTTTTTTAAGTGAAGGTCAAACCATTTGGGATATTTACTGTCAGCCACGATCTTCTTTTGGATACAATTATTGATACCCTGAAATAAAACTTCCTATAACTGTTCAACCATTCTGTTAATATCAGGCTCAGACAATAAGAATGACCAGTCGGACTGCTTATAAAAAATATCCAAATTGACGAAATTTGCTTTATGAAACTGGTAAACACTTACTTGATTTTAATTTTTTATCGGAGAAACATATCTAATTTTATACTTCACCTCAATTGCTGGATGGTAGGGGTCAATCTGTACAAGAGGAAAATTTGAGGATGAAACGAAAATCTAAAATTCTGCCCATGTGATTGCAAGAGAATTCATATGTTGCAATTCAAGAAAACTCATTGTCACAAAAAGAGTTTCAGAAGCTAGTGACGGTAAACATTTTGGAACCAGTGAATTGTCTTCATAGATCACTTCCACCAAAGGAAGGTTAAAATCCCCAAGAATAAAAAATGTATGGTGATTGAATCTATTTCTCAGCGACTCACAGGTATTGCAGAAAGACTGATAATATTCCTGGTTAGAATTAGGTGGAAAATATACACATCCTAGTACCAAACTTGCATTGCCTGCCTTCATCAGAACCCAAACAGCGTCGAACTAGATATGAGCAGGAGTAATCATGAACCCTGAAAAAAAGAAGAAACGGCAATCAATACGCCGCCGCCGCGTGACACCCTAGTTCCTTATAACTACTATCTGCTCGAAAAACTATATATTCATTTTTAAATATTTCATTGTTAGAAATATCCCCATTAAGCCATGTCTCGGTGAGAAACATTAAGTCATAGTCGCAAGACATGACGCTAAGAGAAATTTCATTAATTTTGGTGCGTAGACCCCTGACATTTTGGTAAAACATGACAAGACTACCATCCGCTGAAGATATGTCATTAGGCACCAGTTACCATTTCTAATTGTGAGTTGGAACTTTGGGCAGTTGACAAAAATTTTTAGGGGGAGGCACAGCAATGTAAATTAGGGATATTTAATGTTGGCGACAAAGATTTTGTCAATAACTTATATTAATAAAAAAAAATAAATAATAAATACTAATATAACAGTTATCGACAAAGATTTTGTCAATAACTGTTATATTAGTATACTTGCATTTTCAGAAAAAATCCTAATTTGTATGTTTTAGCTATTTATAGATCTCCCTCAGGTCACAGGACACCTTTTAATGTAAAGCCATTGTAATGCCGGAGATTTTAATGTTCAATTTAATAAAACCAATGAAGATACAATCACATTAATAGACACCCTCATGAGTTCTAACCTGACCTGAATTATAAAGGAGGCTACAAGAAATAACCATTGTCTCGACAACGTCTTCGAGTGAGGAAACTGAGGTTGAGTCTTCTCATGTCCTTGAATTTAATCTTTCAGACCATAGGGATCAGGTGGTTAAGCTGGGAGCTATACTACCAAGGCCTGACCCGTGAAAAGGTTTGTAGACCCATTACACAGTATGGTTTGTATCAGTTTTACAGTATAATTGAAAACTCATTATTTAATTTTATTAGCAGCAATGAGAATGATATAGGAAGTAAATTCTGTAGGTTCATAAGCATTCTAGAAGAGGCATTTTTGCAACATAAGCTGGTTTAGCAATGAGATCAGAGAGATAGGAGATCGATTGGATTCTCTTAGGTTGCTCAGTCAGCCATATGGTAACGATGGGTTTACCGAGGCTTATAAAAACCATAGACTCTCATACAAAAAGGCTATTTGTAAATCAAAAATCAGGGCCAATGAGAGAATTATTAGCTCCTCGAATAATGCGTCATAATGTATGTGGAAAATCATTATTATCAGAGTAGAATTAATCTTATTAAGTCTTGAGTGACAGGGAGCAGACTATGAGAATGGATGACCTGTACAATAGCAAAGAATGTTGTTAATATTGTGTTCCACAGGGCTCAGTAATGGGCCCCATATTACTTCTAATATATATAAATGATTTTCCCCTGCAGGACCCAGTGACAAAATACTCTCTCTTTGCTGATGACACCACAATGTCTTGCAGTGCTGGCTGGCTGGAGCTGTCAATGACTGTACACATGAAAGGGCTGAAGAGTGGTTTACAATCAACAGATTGGCGCCGAATGAAACGAAAACAACAACAATGGTATTTTCCCTAAGAGACTTGAAAACAGTTAACTCCGCATCCAGTACAGTTCATCACTCATATGGATGTTCACAGCCATAATACCAGAAATAAAATGAATCTAGTGCCACAAATTAAGAGATTAGGAAGGTCTCAGAGTGGACCTGATTATTGTGGTGTAAAATTCTTTAACCACCTGCTAGCTCACATTCAAGATCTTCCATTGTTAAAATTTAAAGTAACAATTAAAAACGTTTTATTAAGAAATGTGTTCCATACATTTGATAAGTTTTTTAATTATGGATTTTAAAATTGTATGTAAGTCTCTCAATTGCCTCAAATCTAATACTTTAAATTGTGTAGTATTTTTTTACAATTAATGTCAGATGTTAAATAGTAAGTTATATATTTTATATTTTTTTTGAGTTGTGTAAGTTGTTTGCAACATTAACATTAATAAACAATTTGAAAAAAAAAAAAATATATATATATATATATATATATATATATATATATATATATATATATATATATATATATATATATATATATATATATATATATATATATATATATATATATATATATATATATATATATATATATATATATATATATATATATATATATATATATATATATATATATATATATATATATACATTCAAATTGTTTAACGACGATCGCGATTTCTATATATATTTCTGACACCTCTACGGGGGTGACCTTAGCCACCTGCCGTGACATTCAAGTCCAAGGTGACAAATCAAAAGAGAAAGATGAAATTTTGTGTTTCTCTGGCTGAATTTACAAATGTGTGGCTGGCTCCTGTTAGTGTCGTTATATATATATATATATATATATATATATATATATATATATATATATATATATATATATATATATATATATATATATATATATATATATATATATATATATATATGTATATATATGTATATATATATATATATATATATATATATATATATATATATATATATATATATATATATATATATATATATGCATTTAAATGTAAGAAGGTCATGTTGGATAGCACTAAATCCAGTTTCTTATTCATATAATTAAAAACATTATTATATTGAGCAAGATTATGGACAATTTCGAAAACGCTGTTGCTCCTGTGAAAAAATTGTGGAAAAAGTTGGTTCACCTTAAATAAGAAATACATCTGAATGATGGTTTTATTGATAAACTGGTGCTAACCTAACAGAGGGCCTTACCTAACAGTATAGATTTTTGTTAAAATAAATCCTTTTAATATACACTCGGAATTTGGTTTTCGCGCCACTATGCGCTATTACTATTCATTTTGATCATAAATAAACGATTCCTTTAAACTTCTGGGTTTTTTCGCACGCTTGTAGAAAAAATAGTGTACCTTACACGTGCGTAAAGTGTATTTTCCTCACGCGATTGATTCGACTTCAATTGCGTGCGAAAAAGAATCACTTTCCGCACTTCTTAGGTAAACTACTATTTTTTTGCAGGGTATGTCAGTTTATTGTCTGAGTTTATTATTAATTTATTTTAAGTCTTTTTAGCACCCAATGAGCTGAAATGACGAGATCGTAGAACTATTTTGAATATACATGAAGGGAATGCATTAACAGCATTTCTTTTTTTAATCGCCATTTTAAAAACTACCCGAACATTGAGAACTTCTTTCAATTATGCTGATTTTCTAGAAACATTTTTTAGGGTTAAACATATGACTGCCCAAGCTAGCAACACTGTACCTTAAACTTCTGTGTTATCGTATAGCGCGTATGCAAACTACATAATAGAAAAGAAGTATCGCTTAAGGTAAGTGTTGTACTGCAGTAAGCAATATATTTATTGTATTGTGTTTCGATTAACGGCGACATAGCGGTCCTTCTTCCTTCCATGCGTTCCTTTTTCCCGGTGCCGCTATAGATTCCGATTACAATTGGCTTAACCTCTGGTATTTCATGAATGTTACATAAAATTGGCCAAAATTCGCACTTTGAACTTTTATATACTGGAAGCCATCCATGTTTATATTTAGCGAAATGGAATCTATATCCGGAAATTTTTCTAAAGTAATTATTAAATTGGATTCAAGACCATTGTGCCAATAAATACAATTCTCAAGAGCTACCAGATTAACTTGTTGGGGAGTATTTAGAAATATCCTTGGATCTGTAGGAAGAAGATTAGGTATAGCCAGGTTCAATATTACGAAGAGCTCTCTTAATGCAGAATGATTAATATTAAAAGACGTTGCCCACATCTTTAGTTGTTCTTTTATTTTAATCTTTTTCTCAATTTCGGAGAGAGAAGCTGGCAAATTTTCGTCTTCGGTATCCATCTCCATGTATTCTTCATTAGAACTACTAGTGTCGCTATCTTGCTGGTTTTCGTTTGCTTTAGTTTCTTCTTCAATATCACTACCGTCACTTGGGGTTAAAATTGTTGTTTCTTCTAAATTATTCTCGTCGTAACACTTAAATTACATGCAGTTTCAACTGCAAGTTTGAAGTATTCTATCGTACTTCTTTTAAAATGGCCACTCGTTTTTGTTTGTTTCCATTGAGATACTGCTGGCTCCATTTTGTAAACAAAACTGATGGACGAGCTTTGCTTTTTTTAGGCCAGAATTATTGGATTATGTTGTACAGACATACTTTATAAGGCAGAACTTGGGATAATTTTATTTCTAGGAACTACATTTTTATCCTTTATGCTCTTTATAATAGAGAATATACTCTTATAGCTATAGGATGATTATACAATTCTATCCTACTTATTGTGTAATGCTTTTATTTCTGCGTAACTTAATAATCTTATTACTTTTCTTACGGAACTTCAATACAACCATTTACAAAACTTCCATTAGAACTAACTTTTAACGTCGCTATTAAAAATAATACAATAGCTATGCAACTGTATTACAATTTGTATACAATTATCTTAAAATTATTTAATAAAGATTCTATGTTATGTAACTGTTATAAAATGTGTACACATACAATATTTATTTGTACTATTATATGAGTTGTAAGAACATCTATATAACATCATTACTGAAACCACTCTATTTTATGATAAAATTGTCGTATTGAGAGGCTTTACAAAATAAAGTCGTTCTTTAAGCGGCGCTATACTATAGTTACGAAATAATTTCGTTCTTTTAGGAATTTATTTTGCTAGTTGGGAGGGGGCAGATAAAAAAACTGCAACAACAAATATCAGATCTACAAGATAAGGGAGCCGAAATTACCAATCTCTCAAAGAACGTGGGAGGGATTGAATCCAATCTAAAAGACCTTAGCGATGAAATTAATCAAATGAAATTAGCCAAAAATCTCACGTACTCAGAGGTAACTGCCCTTTCAAACCTTTCAAAGCAACAAAATGGTAGAAAATAAAACCCCTCAAAAACCTACAAAAATCATAGAACCTACAATTTCCGAATTTCAGGAAAGGGAGAGAAGAGTGGCAAATGAAGGCAAAACAAGAACAAATAAATGAAACAAGATGGAAAAAAGAATTAATAGATGTTGTATGTAGACCTGTCCAACATAAAAGTTTATAGGATTGGGACTTATAGCACTGGCAAAATTCGTACTGTGAAAGTAATTTTTCATTCAAAAGAAGAAGCAACACAAGTCTTAAAATACAAACAAAAACTAGACAATAGTGTGAAGTACCTTAAATATAACCAAACAAGTGTTGTGAAAGAATACCTTAAGAATATTCTTAAATGTAAGGACGTAGCCGATGCGTCCGATGTACGCATCGAACAAGTGGCCCTTCTGAAGCAACAATAATATTGATAACTGAAACCTGGCTGCATGAAAGTACTCCAGATGCAATAATTAGTTTAAACCATTTTAACAACTACAGAGACGACCGTGCCGAGAGGCATAGAGGGGATGAGGTATGTGTCATGGCAAGTCAAAGTAAAAAATTGCTTTATTTGCTATAAAGAGTAAACTCTTGTGAGTAAGCTTCCATAAAATTACAAGTCATTCAAATATTATTGTATAAATTAAACATACATAAATAGTGCAATAAACAATATTTAAATACCCAATTAACACTAAGAATACTTTTATAAAAACAGTTAAAATGACAATATACAATAAATTGGACAATTAAAAGTTGGTATTATAGAACTTTGCAAAGTAATGATTTATGCTCAATAGACGAAGTCAAAATTGCTTTATTTGTTATAAAGAGTAGGTAAACTCTTGCGAACAAGCATATCTATAAAAATACAATAAACTAATGTGGCTAAAATTAGATATACAGAAATGAAATAGTAAACAATATTCAAATAAATAAATCACACTAATAATATTTTTATAAAAACAGGAAATGATAATATACTATAAACTGGACAATCACAGGTTGGTGTCGTAAAACTCTTGTAAACTATAAAAAGTTTTTTCTAATAAAATCTTTTTTAATAATTTTCTAAATAATTTAATTGTCATTATTTCTTTGATATGTAGTGGAAGGTGGTTATACATCTTAAGCCCCTCAAAGAAGATAGAATTTTTGGTAAGTTCTGATTTAGGAGTAGGTAGGGGTAAGTTATCAGAATTTTTTGTTTCATACTGGTGACTCATTCGCATGCCCCTGAATCGCTTAAGAAAGGCAATGTTAGTATTTTTTCTTGGTAAATATCATGCCTGCAATAGTCTCTAACCCTGGCTCGGCAAATATAACAAAATAAAAACTGAATTAACATGACATTGGGCGCAAAATCCCTAGAATGGAAGGCCATATCTCAAATGGGCTTCAACTAGGCTGAAGTAAACATTTCTTGCCATAGCACTACCTAACTCCTGTGAAACTATACGAACTGCAAATCAACCTGGAGCCAATTTGGAATTAAGTGCCAAGATGTGGTCACTAAATTTTAACCTGTTATCCATCCAGACGCTCAAGAATTTGGTAGAACTCTTGTTAGAAAGGGGTATGGGAGTTGCATCTACATCAAATTTAAAAGTCATTTTATTAGTCTTGTTGATATTAGAACTAAGGGAATAATAATAATAATAATAATAATAAAGGTCTTTATTTGTAAATAATTTTCACACTTGACAACAATGACAATAAAAAAAAATGAAAAGGGCGAGATTCAGTGCCTTCAAGCCTAGAAAAACTAGACACTGAAAGTCTGTTCTTCCACCTAACCCTAAAAAGTTCAGTAGATAATGCTAAAGTTAAGAAAGAAATTATTATTCTAAAATACTACATACAAACACACTTAGTAATATTAATAAGATCTAACTGTACTATTTACAAATCTCATTACACGACGCCAAAGGTTAGATAAAAAGCAAGTATTTACTGTGCGAGATATAATTTGGTATGCACCTTATTTCTAAATGTTATTTTGGAACTACTGGTAATTATCTGATCGTACAATTGATTCATTATATTTACAATCTGGTAAGAAAATGATCTTTTGAAAAATTCTGTACAGTGAAGGGGAGGGGTTAGAATACCTTTAAAGCGAGCATTAATATTGTGAATATCAGTACGGTAACGTAATTTATTATAGAGGTATGGAGGAGTTTCAGACTTAATTATTGAAAAAAAGAAAATATTTTTAATAATATTAATAATTTAGTTATTTTAAGAGTATGCTGTATAGGGTTCCTCCTTCGTATCCCATGAATCAATCTTAAACTTAAACTTAAATCATATTTTCTTAGACATGGACCATAAACCACATCACAGTAGTTCATCTGGGATAACACCAGCGATTCACACAACAAAATTTTTGTTTCCTTCGTAAACACATGCCTTTGTTGAAAAATCGATTTTAAGTTTAAAAACGCTTTTTGTATGCTTTTGGTTACGTGCTGCGAAAATCTGCGAATACACTAGGAAAATTTGAGGTGTATATGGAAAAGAGCAGTGGTCCCAAAATGGATCCTTGAGGGACCCCCGATGTAATACTAAGAAAACTAGAAAATATACCATCATAGTAAACTGTTTGGGATCTGTTTTCAAGAAAGTTTGAGATAAGAGCGCATGCGTCTTCTTCTACACCATAAAAGCTTAAAACAGACAACAGAACTTTATGATTTAAAGTATCGAAAGCTTTGCTGTAGTCTAACATTATCAATATTGTAAGGCTATTTTTATCAGTAGCAGAAATGATATCATCTGTGATCGCTGACAAAGCGGGACAAAAGCTATGGCCAGTTCTGAAACCGGACTGAGTTACTGGGAGAACTGACTGAGATTTTACATGATATTGAAGTTGAATTTCCATAACTTTTTCTAAGATTTTTGAGAACGCAGGAAGAATACTTATAGGACGTGTTAAAATTTGTAGGAGTCGAAACTTTTGGTATTGGCAAACACGGGCTTTTTTCCATTGGGCGGGAAATATGGAGTTCTTCAAACAAAAATTTATAACGTGTGTTATGTAAGGCAATATAAATGGAAGACACAAATTTATAGTTAAGATGTTAATTCCGTCCAACCCTGTAGCTTTTGCTTTAATATTGTTATTATTTTAAGAATTTCGATTTGGGAAACTTGTGAAAAATTAAACTTTGGTAACACTCCATTTTTTCTGTTATTACAATAGAAAAAAATTAATTCATTGGCGGGTGTGGTTTTATTAATATATTCATTAAAATATTGATTAATTTTTTTTACGTCATTAAGTGCGTTTGGTAAACTCGTGTTTTTTTGTTTATTATTTGTATTAAGCAGTTTTAAAGAACACCACATATCTTTTGCAGATTTAGTTACTTGCAAATTTAAATATGCCCTTTTCTCCCTGCGAATTTCAAGTGTCACTGCATTACGCATTTGTATACATTCCAATCGTTAATATCTTTAGATTTTTTATATTTAGCTAATATTTTGTCTCTATCTTTTATCACAGTACTAAGTGTGTCTGTTAGCCACGGTGTTTATATTTTCACTAATAAAAGATATCTATTCGTCTACATTATTGAGATCATAGATATTGTTCCAGGGAATAGCATGAAGATCACTATTAAACTGAATCAGGTTAATATTTTTCTCTAGTTGTCTTAAAAAGGGGTGATTTAACAGTTAAGTTAAAATTTGTTATATAAATTAATTCATGGTCATCTACACCCTCGCTGTTTTTGGTTCCTGCGGCGACAATAGTTTCTACGTCTGTGATTAAAGCCAAATCAATTAAGGTTGCACTAGAAGAAGTGATATGTGTGGGCTCGTTTATCATCTGAGTTAGTCCCAAAGCTGCGAATATATTATAAGTATTATTTACTTCACTATGATTAATATTCAGTAAATTTACATTAAAATCTTAAATACAATAAAGGTGATGTGCCTGTGGTATAAGATTAATTAATGAGTTCTCAAAACTGTCAAAGAAGTTTGGATAAGAAAAGTCGGGTGGCCTATAAACTACCCCCAGTACAATATGTTTTAGGTTAGTAAAAAATTTAATCCACAGCTGTTCTATAACATTGCTAGTAGCTATCTTTTTAAATGTGATGTTTTTGTCAGTATACAACCCAACACCTCCCCCTCTCCTGTTCCTATCACGTCTAATAAACACATAACCTTGTATACCAAATTGATTATTGGGGAAAAAAATTATCAAGCCAAGTTTCACTTATACCTATAATGTCAAAGTTGTTACATAGTATTAAATGTTATAATTCCAGAAAATGAGCACTTACTGATCTAACGTTAATATGTGCGTACGTGAAATGTTTTTTCATTTTAGGCAAACAGAAAAAAAAATGGTAATATTCCAAAAAGACAGAGAAAAGAAAATAATATTAAATATAGAATATATGCAGTAAATATAACTTTTTTTTGTACGCCTACTAAAAAACTACCAAGTTATTTTTATTTAATACAAACAGAAATTTAAGACTAGTAGTGTATGTACGATTAATTTCTCTTTATTATGTACACCAAAGATTTTTTTTCAATTGTAACCGAAATAAACATGTTTATACTCATATGATTTTAAAATTAAGAAAAGGAAAGCAAAAAACATAGATTTAAAATATATAAATATAGCATGCAGGCTTATATTGAATTATTATTCAGTTCTGATATGTTATTTACTTGTTTTTTACCATTTTCTGAACACGTAAATACTTTTCCTTTCCAGGTCCAACAATTTTTAGCACCCACAATTGCACGCACATTTTTAAAAAGCACAAGATTTTTAACTCTTAACAAGTTTTTTAGCCTGAAAAATATCGTCGCGCATCCAACGATTCACGAACCGAACTACCTGCTTGCCGAGACGATGACAGAAGTCGATATCACTGATGGAAATGTCGATGTGCAAATGGGTTTTTATGGTTGTACATAAGTTCTGTTGCCTCAGACCATAACTGAATCCTCCCAACATCAGCAGGCACTCTGTTTATCAAAGCATCTGCTTCTCCACCTACCCAAAGAAGTGTGGTGCCATCCGCAAAAAAGTAAACTGTCCAGAAATGTCAAGGGTAGCCAGATCATTAACATACAGAAGAAACAATATAGAACCCAATACCGATCTCTGCGGGACGCCATGCTTAATAGTCATAACTTCAGACATGCCATCCCGACTCTTCACCAGTTGTTTCCTGCCCATTAAATAGGACGAGAACCACTCAAGCACCACCCCCCTAAAGTCATATAAAGATAGTTTGCGCAGCAGTGTCACATAACTTACACAGTCGGCTAGGTCACCCTCATTCAGTCCTAGGTACAGTCGCTCCAAGAAATGGAACACTGCATCCATTGTATTTTTGTTCCCCAGAGATGAAGGTGTTTTTGATTGTTTGTTTAAATGAACACTTCTTAGATAAAGATGAATTGTCTGTAAAAGTAATGGAAAACTATGTTGTTGCCTCTGGTTACTGTACGTCTGTGGAATGGTTGCAAGTTATTGCCCAATTTCATTTGTTACCTATTTTCGTCAAAATATCTGAATCTATATTAATGGATCAAATTAACAAATTTTTTGAGGTAAATAATCTTTTTCTGCAGGGCCAGTATGGGTTTCGAAATCGAAAATCAACAACCTTACAAATTCAATTGTGGAAGGTATGGAAGAGGGCCTGGACACGTATGCATCAATTTTCAAATTTCATTTAAAATGGTGTGCCCCAGGGTTTTGTATTGGATCCACTTCTGTTCTTAATATACATAAATGACCTTGGCAAGTTTCAGAATAACTCTAACTTGATGCTCTTTGCAGATAATACGACCAACATTTTAAAGTATCACCCTGCTGACACTTTGATGGATATATTGATGCTATGCAGGCAGATTGGTTTTCAGCTAATTGTCTGAACCTTAACAGGTCAAGACCAAAAACCTAAATTTTGCTCTAAAGCACATTCATCCTGATTCACCCTGTGATTCACATGTTAAGTTCCTTGATGTTATTCTGGACTCAGGACTTACTTGGGAGGAGCACATCACAGCTCTGTGGCAAATTTCCAGAATCATTTACTTAATTAGGATGCTCTCTCAATGTGTTTCACTTCGAACACTTATGATAGCTTATCATGGGTATTTTTCCTCACATATGTGCTATGTTGTTCTTAACTGGGGACATAGCGCACATGCTGACAGAATTTTTAAACTGCAACGTAGATGTGTGTGTATCATTGCGGATTTGGACTATAGGGATTGTTGTTACCAGTCTTTTAAAGACCATAAAATCCTAATTTTCCCTTCTTACATCCTGGCTGGCTTAATGGACATAAGGACAAACACGTCTCTGTTCTCCTATCTCTGTGATATTCATGACTACCCAACGTAACAATAATATTCTCCGAGTTTTTCACAGGCTATCAAGGACCAGGAGAGGCACCGACTATTATTGAATCCAATTTTTTAATGTTCTTCCAACACATATATGAGTGTTGGAGGAAAGAATGTTTTTCTCAAGGATTAAGAAGTATCTATTGATAAAAGCATTTTACTCTCTTGGGGAGTACCTCAATAATAGTTTTAGCAATCTTGTTTGATGTATATATAATAAATTTTACATGAGATTTAATGTTTTATGTGTTAAATGTTTTTTCTGGCAAAATAATTGATTGTAATTGCTTTATAGGTGTTCAAGACTAGAAAGAGAACACGGCAACCATGCAAAAGTTACCATCCAGCTCGAGCAAGATTTCTAGTCCCTTCTTCTTTAGCGGCGAGCAGCACGATCGGCATAACGTTGTAAATTACGGTCCATTTTATCATTTATTTTGTGTAAATAAACCAGTTCAAAATCTAAATATAATCTGAAATTATTCGAGGTATAACAAAGAAAGACAAAGTAAGTCGTAAACGTCCCCACTCGCTCGGCCATATTGGGTAAGTCCTTTTATCCATAAAATCCCTTTCTTTATGCCATCTTGATTTGCATAGATGCAGTGCATGCGATATACTACTATTATGCGATGTTTATGTAACTTTGATGCGAAAATATATTAAAAAACAGCAATAATATACATTTTATAAATCACACGCGATTTTGAACCTTACGTACATTTGTGAGAAACCGTACGGCTCCCAGCAACTATCAGTTAAATAAATGCGACGTTGCCAGACTTAAATTATTTTATCAGTCTCATAGAAATTATTCCACATTAAGGGAATCACTTCATAAATAATTAAATTCGATATTAAGGGCATCACGTTTTTAAATAATAAATATTAAAAAGGAAATATAATTATTAATATTAATCTTACGCGATAAATTTTAAGCAAAATGTCAGACGAGGGGATTAAAAAACTTAAGTGACAAAGAGGTTTAGTAACTTACAATATTTTCAAAATACCTTAAGAATTTATGCGTAAAAATTAATGTAGAAAACTAAATAATAAATGCGGATGATTTTTATCAACTAGAAGCTCGTCTTTCATTAGGCGATAAAATAATAGATGAAATTTGCGAAATTCAATCAGGTATAGAAGAGGTAATATCAGACGCGTACTTAGAATCAGAATATAAAGAACGCGAAGCATTTTCAAATGTATATTTCCAAGAAATTACTAAGGCAAAAAAACTTTTTGTTTACCAAAACAACAATTTTTGAATACAATAAACATAAGAATTGTAACTATGTTTTTATGTCTGAATATCTTTTAAATGTTAACTGGGATGTTTTTTTGAACTCTGTAGATGTTAATGTTAACGTGAATGTTTTTTATTCAGTTTTAAACAATATCATTGATACTTTAGTACCTAAAATACTCATTAAAAACAGATTTATGTTCCTTGTTTGGTTTAACGAGAATCTTAAAAATAAGATTTTTAGAAAAAGAAAAGCACATAAAAGATATAAAACCAGTCGTGACCCAAACGATTATGCCTTGTTTTGTAATTTGCGTTCTATGTGTAAACAGCAAGCCGAATGTTGCTATAGAACATACATAACATATAAATTAAAGTACCTCCCCATAGGACAAGGCAACCTGAGACTTTTTCATTAAATTACAGCCGTACTGATATTTGGAAAAATGAGATTATGAATAGATTCATGGGGTACTTTAATAAATATCTACCATTTGATTTCAAATTACAACTGCATCATAATAAAGTTCAACACATCAGTAAGATCAACCTTGAGTGGTCTTCATGTTCGCAACCGTCTCTATTGACATTTTCTTGATTTTATTTGTGTGGCGTCTGGTGATGTGTGTCAAATCATATGTTATATTTTGTAATATTTAATTAAGTATTTTATGTCTTAAGATAACAACATTTTTATGTTTATATTTTTATATTTAATACTTGTATATTTTTTTGTATTTCTGATACTTTATTTTTAGTTATATATTTTTTAAACCCCTGTAACTTTCTTTTATATAATATTATTGTACTACTTAAGCTACAGGCCTGTAATTGTACTTGCTTGAATAAATAAATAAATAAATAAATAACAGATGTCGAAAGAGCTGTTTACTTTGATTCAAGTACAGTTCTGGAAATTTGTACATAATAAAACACGAGGTGACGAATTGCCAGCTATTATAAAGTACAATGGAGAAATTTCCTCTGTTGGTAATGATATTGCAATTTTTTTTGCCAGACACTTTTCCTCAGTTTATAATTTTTATGTTTATATTTTTATATTTAATACTTGTGTATTTTTTTGTAATTCTGATACTTTATTTTTAGTTATATATTTTTTAAACCCCTGTAACTTTCTTTTATATAATATTATTGTACTACTTGGGCTACGGGCCTGTAATTGTACTTGCTTGAATAAATAAATAAATAAATAAATAACAGATGTCAAAAGAGCTGTTTACTTCGATTCAAGTACAGTTCTGGAAATTTGTACATAACAAAACACGAGTTGATGAATTGCCAGCTATTATAAAGTACAATGGAGAATCTTCCTCTGTTGGTAATGATGTTGCAAATTTTTTTGCCAGACACTTTTCCTCAGTTTATACTCATACGAATAATTCTACATATGTTACCAACAACACTTATAGTAATTATCAGCCAATCACTTCGTACAATGTGTCACATCTCCAAGATATTTGAGAAACTGAATGCAATTGATTTGAATGTGGGTCTGGGCCCTGATGGCATTTCCCCAGTGTTACTAAAGGAGTGTGCCTTTTCTTTGTCTCATCCCCTGTGGCTTATTTACAACCACTCACTATATAGTGGAATCTTTCCTCAATTTTGGAAAGCAAGTTTTGTTATTCCAATATTTAAGCGAGTGGGTAGTAAAGAAGAGGTGGAAAACTACAGACCAATTTCTCATATATCCCTTATTCCTAAAATATTTGAGTCTATTGTCAATGATTTTTTAACAAATCATTTTAAAAATGTTATAAGCACCAAGCAACATGGTTTTATCTCTGGTAGGTCTGTTACCACAAACCTTTTCAGTTACCAAAACTTAATCTCAGATGCCATGGAGGGAGCACATTGTGTCGATGCTATATACACAGGCTGTTCCAAGGGTTTTGATAGGGTTGACCACAGTCTACTAATAAGTAAAATTATTAACTATGCTATGGGTGGTAATCTGATAAGCTGGATCACCTCCTATTTGACTGGCAGACCGCAGGTTGTGAAAATAAAAAATATATTTTTTTCGGATCCATTCCCGGTTAATTCGGAAGTTCCTCAGGGCGCACATCTCGCTTTACTGTTTAATTTGTTTATCAATGATGTTGTTGATTGTTTTATTTATAGTGACGTTCTTTTGTATGCCGATGATATAAAATTTTTTAAGCCAATAAAAACTGATACTGATTCATGTCTGCTTCAGGATGACCTTACAAGATTTGAAAAGTGGTGCTCAGATAATATGTCTTTAAATATAAGTAAGTGTGAATATATACAATTTAGTTACAGCATAATTCAAACCAAAAATGTCTATTACTTAAACAATACATGTATTAATAAGTCAACTATCGTGCGTGATTTGGGTGTCTATTTTGATAAGAAGTTGACATTTGCTTACCATATTGAACACTGCTGTAATAAGGCATTAAAAATGTTAGGCTTCCTTAAGAGGCACACAGCAGACTTCAAAAATATATTAGCTCTAAGAACTTTAATAGTCTAGTTCGCAGTCATCTTGAATGCAGCACTGTTGTCTCGAGCCCTTATTATAAAACATACATTGATAAGCTAGAAAGAGTCCAAAATAAATTTCTTATGTACATAGGTTATAAATTGGACATACAGAAGGAAAATTTAACATATTTTTTACATATAAGTTAATATCGGGTGACATTTCAAGTCCAGAACTGTTGGCGCTTGTAAATTTTAACTCTATATGCCAAAAGACGGGCATAAATAGAATGTTGTCCAATGCAAACAACCTTCCTTGCGACATGTTTTACTCCTCTCTTTCAGTAGTTAAAAGGGCCTTATTGGCCAGTTAAATAATTGTTTTTTTCCTATATCCTTTATTTAGGGTACTGTATTAATGTTTTATATAAACGTATATTCTTTATAATGTAACAATTTTCATTTATTATCGTGAAGAATGAATGGACAAATCCTGTAATAAAGATTAATTAATTATTAACAATAGTGGTTCAGATAGTGAGTGTAATATCTAGAAAAAAAATTGTCAAGTGTCAACATAAGCGTGTCTATTGCTTTGACCGCAAATTTGTGTCATTCTTTGGGAGTTTAGTGCTAATTAAAACCTACTGAATTTGAAAATCTGTTCTTAGAGTCATCGTAATTGTTTGTGGCCCCTGGTTCCTGTGTTTTGGAAATCAAATTTGAACTCAAAATTGCCGCATACCGGTAATTTTTAATCAAAATATCGAGAACGTCAATTGGCAACTGTCAGTTCCACCCAGTGCTGCCAATCGAACGGTAGCTCATTTGTCCGCTTAGTGCTGGGTTAGTATCGATATCTTCAAACGTCAAAAATCGAATTAAGAAAACATGGCAGATGTTTGTCTTTGTGGGAAGTGTGATCGCAATATTTCTGAAAACGCAAGTTCTGTTGAATGCGAGCTATGTCGAACTTGGTATCATAAAGGATGCACTATGCTATCAAATAAAGAATTTGCTGAGCTTACCGTTATAACAAGAAAAAACATAGCCATAATTGGTCTTGCCCAACTTGCAAACAAAGTGAAGTCAGTAACAAAAGGCTATCCATAGAGCCACCCATCGCCGCGGCTACAGGTACGGCTGCCCTGAAAAGAACGATCCTTAAGGTGCGTATGGATAATAGTTCGGTATTGCCACCGTCCACCAATCTCGACGTTGTAATACCTCTTAAACATAATATAGATGAACCTCAAACTGATATTAATGATATTCTTTCTAAAAAGAATGTAGATGTGAAAGACCTTGTAACTGTTATTACTCAGCTCCGTCTCATTTTAAAACAACAAAAGACGAATACCGAGTTGTTGGTTGAATTACGGCATTGAAGGATGGAAGTAATCAGAAGATAATTGATCTGGAAAATGATGTTATATCACTTCACAATAAGTTGGACGATTTAAAATCAGATTTGAGAAGCCCAAACGAAGTGTCTACCGGGCTTCAAGAGCCCTCAGATTCGCAGCGAGTTAAAGATATGTTTGTAGAAATTAATGATAGAGAATCAAGGAAGCATAACATTATTGTTTTTAATTCACCTGAGAGCAAGTCCAATGACTTAGGACAGAGAATAGAGCATGACAAGGCTACTATTATGTCTCTACTGGGAAAATTGGAAATAAATTGTGGTGCTAGTGTCATGAATCGGACATAGGAGTGATAAGGTGAGACATTACGGGTGTCATTTTCTAACCCTGCTTTGGCTTTGAATTGCCTTAAACATAAAAGAAAGGCTGGTGATTCGAACATTAGAATTAATGGTGACCTCATGATAACACAGAGAAGTGAACTCAAAAAACTGCAGGAGGAATTAAGTATAAGGAAACATAAAGGCAAAGATTTACTTATCAGATATAAGAATGGAGATCCTTTTATTACTAAATGATCTCAAAAAAAAATAGCCGAACCCCTTTGAAAATGTATTGTCAGAATGTAGGTGGAATTAGTTCTAAATTGGTGGAAACATGCTTTATTGAGTTGTGATTATGATGTGGTAATATTGGTTGAAAGTTGGCTGAGTGATAGGATCTTGGATTCTAAAGTCTTAGTGAATGGTTACAATACTTTTTGTTATGATAAATCTGATTTGACAAGTACCAAGAAGAGAGGAGGCGGTGTTATTATAATGATAAAAAAGTGTATTAATTCCCGGATAATTACAGTAGATCAGACTAGTGTTAAACAATTTGTATTTGTTAAGTATGGTTTTTCCAAGTTTGTTTTTTGTGGTGTGTATACCCCCCCTAATTCTGAAATAGAAAAATATCAGTCTCACTGCAATGCAGTTGAGATTATGTCACAATTATTTTTCTGCGAAACTGTTTATATTTGGCGATTACAATCTACCATTGGCAACTTGGAAGAACTCTGAAAGTGGCCTTATCTCCGAGTGTCCTCCAGGTTATAATGCTGAAATTATTTCACAGTGTTTTGTGTTTCTGGACATGCATCAACTTATTGTTACTCCTAATCCCCGAAATGTATATTTAGATCTAGTATTTAGTCATGTTAAAGATATATCTATTGTCCAGACCTGTGATTTGTTATTTCCATTCAGTCAGCATCATCATGCTTATTATTGTGAGGTACAATGTGATTACAGCATAAACTCACAACATGAAGAGTATTTTTATGACTTTAAAAACGTAAATTACATGGGATTTAACTATTTTTTAGGCTCATTTGATTGGCAGCTGATGCTGGCTGATCTTAGTGTCCATGAATCAACCAAATTGTTCTATGATATTTTGAATCATGGAATCTCAATCTATGTTCCGTTAACACGTTACAAGCTCTAATTTTCCAAAATATTTTAGTGCCGAAACAAGACGTCTTATAATAAAAAAGAAAACGGCTCACAAATTGTATATGCAAACACGCACTCAGGAAGATTACCTCAGATTCTCGAACTTACGTGCTCAATGTAAAGAATCAATTAAATATGATTATTCATTGTATTTGAGAAAAATGGAAGGTGATATTTTTCTGAGTCCTCGATCATTCTGGAAATTTGTTAATAAACAAAGAAAATCATTTGTACTTCCAGAGGGTATGTTTCATAATGATAAAATGGCAGATAGCAATCAGTCTATAGCCGATTCGTTTGCTGACTTTTGACTGTATATAGTCCTGATGTTATTGTACAAATACCTAATTATGTGATTAATAGAAAGTGTGAGTTTAGTTTTAGACATATAGAGCTTGCTGAAATTTTTGACAAAATAAATTCCACTACCAAGAGCCTTAGTTGCGGTCCTGATGGAATTCCTGAATTTGCATTGTCCAACTTAGCATATACTATATCATATCCTTTATTTTCAATATTTAATAAGTCGCTGGGTGAGGGAGAGCTTCCAAATGAGTGGAAAGAAAGCTTCATTATTCCCATCCACAAAGCTGGAGATAGAGAGGATATCTCCAATTACAGAGGGATAGCTAAGCCTTCAGCCATCTCAAAACTCTTTTAGACTCCAATGATTATGATCAGATGAGCTGGTTAAGCAAGAGCACCATTGCAAATGAACAGCATGGATTTGCCAGAGGTCGTTCAACAGCCACAAATTTGATTCTTTATGAAAGCATCCTGTTATCCTCTTCGGAAGATGGCTATCAGGTTGACCCATTTACACAGACTTTTCCAAAGCGTTTGACAGGGTGAATCACCAACTTCTTTTAGCGAAACTAAAAGCTACAGGTTTTGCTGAACTATCTTTGCAATGGTTGGTCAGCATGCTCATCGACCGAACCCAGAGGGTCAAAATTGGTGGCTCCATTTCTAAACCTATCAAACTCAAACTATTTATTGATGCTATCACAAAATATTGTTTACACAAGTCAAAAGCACAGTGGCAAATATATAGAATAAAATACATCTACATTACTAACTAAAAAAAAAAAATTATCTTAATTAAAAATTTATAAGTTTATATACATTTAAAAGACATTACATAAATCGTTAAAAAGACAAAACAAATTACATTTTAAAATAATATATAACAGTTAATAGTATACTGCCAAAACCAGTTCTTACAAACCTCGAAAGAAGATAAATTCTTCAATCGAGTAGCATGCATTCTGAATAAGAAATTTTTTAATATGATTTTTAAATTCTTTTAGTGGTAATGATCTTGTGTTTTGAGGTAGTTTCTTATAGAAATGTACGCCAAAATACCCCGGTCCATTCTGATTCCGTCCTAGTCTCCTATATGCAGGAACCAGGTCCTATCTTTGTCTCGTGCCGTGCTGGTGCACGTCCCCGTGGGCTATGTACAAGTCAGGATTTTTCTTAACATACATTAAAATCTCCATTATGTATAAGGATGACAATGTGAGTATTCGGTTCGTCCTAAAAGCTTCTCTACAGTCGTCCCGGTATCCCAAACCAGCCACAACCTAAACAACCCCCCTCTGCAAACGAAAGACGCGAGCAGCACTGGGAGCATGTCCCCACACCATGATTGCATACCTTAGATGGGACTGAAATAAAGCATGATAAGCTTGCTCCAAGACTGAAATTAAGATGTAATTTGCCAAAATTCTTAACAAGAAAATGTTTTTGGCAAGGTTATTGGCAATGATATTGGTGTGTTTGTCCCATTGAAGTCTCGAGTCAAGTGTTACCCCCAGAATGCAAACAAACCCCTCGGCATCCTCTAGCGTCCGCATTAAGAAGGCCATTTCGTGAGTCTTGGCCGTGTTCAGGAATAGAAAGAGCCACTCGTGAATCCTGCGTCGACTGAGCAAGGCACCCTTCCTGACCAGAATGGTAGTGTCATTTGCAAAGAGAGTATATTTTTCATTGACAGCAGTTAAGGGTATATCGTTGATATATATAAGAAACAGCAATGGTCCTAGCACAGAGCCCTGTGGAACGCCAATTGTAATATACCTCTCTGCAGACCGAGCATCTGCAATTCTCACCTAATGAGATCTCACTTCCAGATATGATGTTATAAGGCTAATACTGTATGGTTGAAAGTTATAATGCTCAAGCTTCCTGATCAGAAGGGAATGCGATAAACAATCGACCGCCTTACTCAGATCGCAGAATACTGCAGACACATACTCACATTTCTCAAAAGCATCCATTATGTAATTCACAACATCAAGTATCCCCAAGCAAGTATTTAAGTCCTTTCTAAATCCAAATTGACTCTTAGAAAAAAGGTTGTTCGATTCAAAAAATTGGGCGATTCTTGAAGCCATGCATTTTGCAATAATCTTGGAAAATATGGGTAATAGAGAGATTGGCATAATTTGAAGGGTCATCCGAGTCTCCTTTCTTAAAATTAGGTGTTACTAAGGCTTGTTTTAATGCCTTAGGAAATTTATTGTTTTTAAAGCATTGGTTTATTAGCCTAGTTATTGGGGAGATAAGAATATTTTTAACTTCCTTTATAAGACTAACGTCCAACCCATATATGTCTTTACTTTTTTTGTTTTTAAGGTTGTCTATGACATCTCTAACCTCATTAAAGGATACTTCAGAGAAAGTAAAGCTACATTGCGGAATGTTATTTAAACCACTCAAGTAGTGAAGAGGATCAGTAGGAACTCTGAATATTTCTTTGCAAGTCCTTGGCAATTTTAACAAAAAAATCATTAAAGGAGTCGGGTGAAAGTTTAGTTAGATTACTTTTTCCCGCAGGAATGCCCCTATGATCATTTATCATATTCCACATACACTTTACAGCATTAGTAGAATTTTTTATAAGAGTGTCATTATAATCTATTTTTGCTTTTTTCAGAGCATTACGGTTCTGAGTCCTGAAACTTTTTTGATATTGTTTTAACAGCTGGGTAGGAGATTGCCTATACAAATCATTCAAGAAGAGTAAATGTTCTCTCATATTTCTCAAATCATTATTAAACCAACTTGAATTAAGGTTTTTATTTTTATTGACCGTATAACTTTTTTCTGGGAAAGATAATTCATATACATCCCGAATGTGCGACAGAAACATGTTAAACCTATTATCGATGCTGAGAGACTCATCGTCAACAAAATCAAATACTAAGTTCTGTAAATAGTTGAAAAAACTGAACCTACCGATTTGTGTGATTGGTCTACACACTTTTTTATACTGTGCTGGGGGCAGATTATTAAAGTTTTGAATGTTTGCGGTAAAACCCACTCCCCGATGGTCTGAAAAACCTGCACTGATAGTACATACATTGTGAATTATATTTATGTTATTGAAGATATTATCTAGGCAGTTATTACCCCTTGTTGATATGATATGATGATTTGTTACTACAAAATTGTCTTAGTCGCTTTGTTCATTGGTCAGAGTTGAATTGCCAATCACTTAATATAAAAAAGTGCAACTTTATCAGCTTCTACAGAAATCGAAGTAGGATTGCGACCTCATATAACATATGAGGAGAAGAATTAGGTTTGGTTTCAGAATCATTTTTGACAACAAGATCACTTTTCGCGATCATTATACCGTGGTCACAACCAGGGCACTGAGAATGTTAGGTTTTGTCCTGCGATTTGCTTGTGACTTATCTTTTCCTTGCCTAAAGACTCTGTTTTGCTCCCTTGTCAGATCTCACCTTGATTATGCTTCGGCAGTCTGGTCGCCATTTTACTTACTGCATATTAATGACATTGAGAGAGTTCAAAATAAATTTTTGAGGTTTTGTAATTTTAAATTTGGCTACCTAGACTGTGAAATATCCCTAAATACCCTAAAAAATAGAAGAGTAGTTAATGATATCTGTTTTATTTTTAAAATTCTAAATGTTATTGATTGCCCACCACTACTCGAGCAGATTTCTTTAAAAGTCCCTGATCGTGTCTTGAGGAGAAATGAGACTTTCAAAGTTATGAGTCATACAACCAACTATGAGATACATAGTCCCCTGTCTAGATCCTTAAAATTCCTAAATGTCCACCCATCCCTCGATCCATTCAGAAGGTCACTTCAACATTTTAAAAAATGTGTTCTCAACTGTGTTTGTGTTGACTGATACGTTTTATAAAGTATTAGTCTGTTGCTTGGTTACTATTAGATATTGTTCCTAGTTCTTAGAAAATTGTATTTGTTATCTTTAATTATCTGTATCCATTATTGCTAGTATAGTAATTTATCTTTTTTCTAGTATGTTAAGAAAATTATTATTGTATTTAATAATAAATAAATAAATAAAAAAATAAATAAATCTAGAGATAGTGTGACACACACAAATGTTAAACTCCCTCCCATACAAGTTCCTAAGTTCAGTGGTGAATATGAAACGTGTTTAGAATTTTGTGAAACATTCGAATCATTAATTCACACAAATGATTCACTAACTGGTATTCAGAAGTTCCACTATCTAAAGGTATCCTTGTCGTGAAATGCAGCTGAGGTGGTGTCATCTCTAGAATTTTCTGCGAGCAATTACCTTGTAGTCTGGGATCTTTTATGTGATAGGTACAATAATACAAGACTTCTAGTTCAAAACCATATAAAGGCGATATTTAACATTCAAACATTTTAAAAAAAATCATCTAAAACATTACGCAATATAATAGAATCTTATCAAATCATCTTAAAGCTCTAAAACAATTAAAGCAACCCGCTGAGCATTGGGATACTCTTATCATGGTCAAAGTACTTTTGAGTATGCAGAAATTAAGTGTTACAACCACCTACCTGAGAGATTAAGAAATATAGATAGCTTAAAAAAAATTAATTCAAGTGTTAAAAGAGTTTCTCAATAATGGAGTGTATTATAGCTTCGAGGAGTATATGTCAGGTTAAAACTTTTATTATTTTAATTTAATATAGTTTACAAATGTTCTGTCTTCTTTTTTCCTCGAGTCTGATTTACACTCTCATTATATTCAAAGCTATTTTAAATTGTGGTGTCTTTAATTGCATATGTTTTCTTTTTTTTTTTTTTGCGCCATTTTTTAAGACTTATTTTATTGAATAAATGACATGTTTGACTGGTTGCAATTTTAAATGTATTATTTATAAATTGCAAATTGCCTGATAAATAAACTATTTGATTTGATATATATAGTAACTTCCAAATTAGACAACGGCACAGTCAGGGATTGGGAAGAATACATTTCAAAATTAGATATTCCGAAACTTAGTGATTTCAAATCCTTTTTAAAATCAAAAGCTGACCTACTTGAAACAATTGAGTTAAAGAGTAATGATATGTGATATAAATCAAGTAAAATGAATACATCAAGGGTCTTGCCAACTAACGATGAAGAAAATAGTAGCAACACTCAAGTTTTGGTTTCTAATACGCATATTAACGCACATAATACAAACGGTAATAAAATAATTTGTGTATTTTGCAAACGCGAAAATCATTTTATTAGAAACTGTGCAGATTTATTAAAACTATCTCCGACAGACAGGGTAGAACAAGTAAAATAGCTTAGATTATGTTTGAATTGCTTACGATTTGGTCGCAAAAATACAGTATGCAGATTGTCCAACTGTAGAAAGTGTAATGGTCGTCACAACATACTTCTACACATACCCATCCAAAATAACACAGAAAACGTGCAAAATAACCCTAGCACATTAACTACTTTAGTTGGTTACAAGTTGGGTAGTGTGCTGCTCTCGACCGCTTTGATACAAGTTACAGGTCAAACATGCCATGGCAGTAGCAGGCATTAATAATGCGATCTCTGAACTTACTAAAAGATGTGAGTTAAAAATTCATTCTCAACATAGCCCTTTTAACGCGATTATTACTTGTTTTGTAATAAAGCATATCTCTGGATTGATGCGGAATACCCCTGTAGACATTAAAACATTAAAATTACCGGAAAATATTCTCTTAGCTGATGCGTCTTTCGATAAACCAGGTCCTGTTGACATTTTGATCGAGGCTAACTTATTTTGGGAACTTTTACAAATTTTTATTTATTTATTTATTTATTTATTAAGTCAAGTACATTACAGATAAATATCCAAATAGTACAATAGATAAAAAAAACCACATACTATAATACAATAGTGGACAATACAAAGTAATAAACAATTATTAGAAAAAAAAAGATATAAAAAAAAGAATATATATAGATACAACAAATAGGAGACACAAGATAGAACAATCAAGAATATTTAATAGATCCTGATGTAAAACTTAAATACTGGAAAAAAAAAGAAGCTTGTGATTACGGTTATTTACAAAACAATAATACTAACTAATCACAAAAAAGGAATAAAAAGAACTAAAAGTGATGATTATGTGTTTCTGAATTTGACTGATTTTTTAAAGGTTGCAAGAGTACCGCGAAATATCTCTAGATCCGAAAATCGTGCATTGTAATTTTTTATGAGTCTATCAGAAAAGCATGACAAACCATAGTTTGTTCGGTGTGTTCGCTCAAAAAACAGTTGTCTGGAGCGGTTGTTTCTGGGTGGTACGCGAAAATTTATACTTGATAGTAACGAGGGGCAATCAATGTGTCCATTAAAAAGTTTAAAAAGAAATAAAGCCATAGAGCCTTCGCGCCGGTGACTTAGGCTTTTCATACCAGTTAATAATATTCTAGTGTTATATGATATGCCCTGGTAGGGGAAAATATGTTTGAACAAAAGAAACTTAACAAATTTGTTCTGTATACCTTTCATTCGGTTTATATGACAGTTATATGATGGGGACCAGATAATACTGTTGTATTCAAGAATACTTCTCACCAGAGCATAATATAAAGATGAAATAGCCCTAGTATCATTCATATGTTGGCAAGTACAGCACAAGAAACCTAGCATTCGGAAGCCTCTAAGTGCTATTTGATCAATATGTTGATTGAATGATAATTCATGATCAAAAATGACACCAAGGTCATTAAAAGTGGTTACGGATTCTAATTGTGATATCTCGATCCTGTAATTAAATATCACAGGCTCCTTGATTTTATTTTATAATAACGCATAACCTTACACTTATCAATATTTAATTTTAAAAAGTTTGCACTACACCATCTAACTAAATTGTCCAAATCAGCTTGCAACTCAATACAGTCCTAAATCTATTTGATAGTGATGAACAATTTCAAATCATCTGCATAGAGAAGGCATGTTGAACTCCTGAACACTGAAATTACGCTATTGATGAAAATAAAGAATAATATGGGACCAAGATGGGAACCTTGAGGCACTCCTGAAGTCACCAGAATCTCTTGAGACTTAAGTGCACTTAGCTGGACATATTGTTTTCTGTTTCCTAGATATGAGCGAATCCATCCTAGGTATGGTCCACATATACCAATGGCTTCCAGTTTCTTTATTAAGAGATTATGTGGAACGCTGTCAAATGCCTTTGATATGTCTGTAGATATTATGTCGATCTGGAATCCCTTCTCCATAGACTGTACCAAAAAATCTTGCATGAAGGCCAAGTTGGTGGTAGTGTATCGACCTTTAAAAAATCCATGTTGCTGTGGTGTTACGTAATTCCTATATGCAATAAGGAGTTCATCTGTGATGATTGATTCGAAGACCTTTGCGATGGTTGATAAAAGGAAAATGCCTCGGTAGTTCTCAACATCAGATTTGGATCCCTTTTTGAAAATAGGGAAAATATTAGATTCCTTCCAAACAGTGGGAAAAACAGATTTGCAGAAAGACCTTTGAAAAATCATACACAGTGGTTTTGTTACTGAATCTTTGCAGTTCTTCAAAAATAAAGGCGTTAACCCATCAGGCCCGGCACCCTTCGTGATATCAAGAGCATTAAGTTTATTAGCAATTTCATCTTCAGCTAAGTGGTGAAATGCAAGGTGCTGGAAAAATTCATCAGATATTTGCACTTGATCAAGAGTGTATGATCACAGAAGCATGATTGAAAGTGTTGAGCAAAAGCATTCACTATGTTCTCTTGATTGTCCATCACCTCACCATTAAATTTCATTAGACTGGGTAGCCCTGTTTCCTTCCTAAGAGAAATGATGTAGCTCCAAAAATACTTTATATTTGTTGGAATCATTTGTTCGGTGTTTGTAATAAAAAGCATATAACACAATTCTGTCAGATATTTAGTTTGTCGTCGAATCATAGAGTAAGATTCATAGTCTGACTGTAAGCCTGAGTGCTTGAATTTTTTATAAAGCGAGTTCTTCCTGTTTATTAGCTTTTTTAGTTCTGGTGTAAACCATGAAGGGTACTTGCTTTCTTGAACGAGTTTCTTAAGTACAAATTGTTCAACAGCGGTGTAGACAATGTCATAAAACTGATGTATCATAATATTCACGTCATCCTGATTGTCAAACACCGAGCTCTAGTCTATATCTGAGAAGCACAGGTTAATATTATCATAAGGGGCTTTATGAAACTGATATGTAACGACGTTCAATCGATTTTCCATCGTAGCTACTTGTTTGAGTTCAAGCTTGATTTCCAGAGGTGGGTGGTATATATCAACAACACTGATTGGATTATTAGATATTGCGACGTAGCAATCATCAAAGATATCGCAAAAAATCAAGTCTAGGAGTTTACCGTGCGAGTTAGGAACTGAATTGACCTGGTTTAATTCTAAGTAATAAATATTGTTCAATAGAACTTGGGCTGACTGAGTACTGATGTTTTGAGGAATATAAAAGCCTTCAATATTTTGCCACTCAATATCTGGCAAATTGAAGTCACCCACGACCTCTCATGGCTTCGATTTTGTCCATCAAAGATTGATATGCTTCAGGTGGGGACTTGGGTGGCATGTAAACACAACCTATAATTAGATGCTCCCTTTGTAGACGTATTTCTGCCCACTGGTCTTCATAAATATTCACAGTGCTGCCTTTTAAGCAATTTGACTTTAAGTCCGACCTAATGGCAATTATGACTCCACCTCCACGACTGCATCCAAGTCTGGCATAGTCTCTGTCCCCTCTATAAACTATATACTTTGGTCCAAACAACTCATTGCTCTGAAATCCTTCTGAAAGCCATGTCTCTGTAAGCAAAATAATGTCATAGTCGCATGCTGAAAGTGCCAATGACACTTCTGTAATCTTTGTGCGTAATCCCCGCACATTTTGATAGTATGTGATTAGTTTTGCAGACAATTGAAAGTTGAGATTGATTCGGAAGACTGCCTAAAAAATTTTCTCCAAGCAATAATTGTCCGGATTCCTGGTTATTCGGAACATCCTCCTATGGGATCAACCGGATAAGATTATTTGTGCCATTATGACTATTTAGAAATGCATGGCTTATATATCGAGACCAAGAGTTTGTTTCCTGATAACTCATGTATCCTCTGAAGTGTTTCGATGTAATAGGGATAAAATGCGAATGGTCTGTTTGCTGCACTAATGCTTTAATGACCATATTTTGATTAATAATAATGTCGTTGAGAATTGGTCGATTTTTCCATAGTGGGGGTGCAACGAGGGGTGTTTCACGACCTAAAAATATGTACACCACTGCCTATTTCAGCAATATTCACCGAGAAATGCTTTATATTTCTTAATATTTCCACATATTTTCAGCGTACTGCCTACAGTGCCCCTTTACTGTCATTATTTCCAGTTTACTGAAAAAATTGCCGTTTTTACGGTCACTGCCTCGTTTTGAAAAGTTTTTGAAATCGTAAACCACTTTTAGACTATTTTTAATATTTTTACTTAACATTGTAGGCTAAACTTACTCTGTTTTATTCGATATTTCGAAGCTAATGAAAATGTTAAGCATGTTTTGTTAAAATTGATTTGTTCTTGAGTTAGTGGCACTTGAAAAGTGGCAGTTGTGCTATTTTGACATCATGTATAATCTACGTATACTTTAAACAGTTTAACTTATAGCAAAACTAATTTGATTTTCATTATTTTCGAAAAACGTTAATTTTGAATATACCTCTTAACTTTCGCATTTCAAGAGATAAGAAACAGTTTTATCAATAATTTTTGGCTTTTTTTATTCTCTATAGTCTATGTGATGGTGCATTAAAACTTTCAATCCGACGTTTCGTATTGTGGAGAAAATCCAGATCCGTTATTAAAAATGTTAAAACCAACCTAATTAACTATCCTAAACTAACCTATAATACGAAACGTCGGATTGAAAGTCTTAGTTGATGAACCATATAAAAAACAGAAAATTAAGCAAAAATTATTAATACATTTGTTCATATATCCCTTGAAACACATTACACGATATTGTTAAAACAACATTTTTTTAATTCCACGCTATACCTCAAAAACTTAGAGGGCTATAAAAATTGTTTCTGACAATTTCATAAAAAAAATGACAGTGTATTATGAAAGCCGTTTCCCCTCTATCTTAATTGAGATATACAGCAAGTGTCAAAAATGGGATCCGGTGTACAGGGTGGTTTTTTATTTTTACAATGTATCTTGTTGGTGTGTGCTTGATAAAAGAAGAGATTTATCTATTTAAAGTAGAAGATATAGAGTGTTCTATTTAAAACAATACAACTTAGGTTTTTTACTCAACTTTTTAACTTTATTTTTAAAAGTTTGATACCGGTAAAAGATAATCAGTCTGTCAGTTTTATATTTACACTTCTCTTGTCTAAAAAAATTAATTGCGAAAATGCATGTCGAAATATAAAAGTCCACCCTGTACATGGATAATAAATAACCATAGTCCCATCTTGCTTTATTAACAGCAACTGTCTTCTATTCGCTGATGACTTCAAATTCTTTATGACTTGGATCGTATTGTCTTGTAGTACAAGACAAACCTGTCAACATGGCAAAGTGTTCTCTAATTTACTTCTCACGATCCAAGAATCCTACAGGAAATACGTACAGGTCAGGTAAAGTATTCGACAGCGTATTATCCTTCAATGAACACATCGATTCCATTGTATGCAAGGCCTTTCGAATGCTAGGATTTATCAAGACACGATCCCGACATTTCAGCAACACCAGAGCCATCATATCACTTTATAACTGTTTTGTTAGGAGTTACTTTGAATACTGCTCTACCATATGGCATCCATCCAGAGACTTAAACAAGCTCTGCTCTTGTTTGTCTTCATGCTGCTCAATGGTATTATCGACTGCCCAGCCTTGCTGGGTCGGTGAACTTTTGAGTCCCAGCTCGGTGTACGCGACATACCTTCCTCTTCTTCGGTAGAAGACACCGCACCAATCACGGCTAAAACTTTATTGACTGCCAATGTCATGACCATAATGAACTCTATAATGACTGCGACATCTTCAACATTAATCCTCCTGCCCTCAAAAAATTTCTGAAATTCGGCGCAGCTTGATGGTTTTATTCGTTCTATTTTAATTCACCCATTTTATTCATTTTATATTATTTTACTAATTTGCATTTTGTATTCCCTATGGTCTTACCATTACCGTACCTCAGTAGTTCAGTCCTACCTTTAACCTTATGTTTACCCTAGGTTCAACTCTTTTATTTTTTTCTTATTTAGTTTAGTTTTAGTATTCTCATTTAGTTTAATCTAGTATACTTTGGTTTTTTCATCTTTCTTTTAATTTATATAACATTTAGAATCTTGATTCTGTAGTGTATTTTGAATAAATAAATAAATAAATTAACAAGCAAACTTCAAGCAGATAGGAATTTATGTAGAAGAATAGCTAAAGCATAAAATCTATTTTTTTATAAATATCACAGTAAGTACATAAGATATCTAAAGGTTCTCAACAGCAAATAAATAAGCACTAATGAATGAGGATCATATATTTTTATTTAATACAGAATTTAACTGATTTTTAATATTTGATGATATTTTTTATGTTTTTAATTCTGTAAATTCCACATATAAGGTAGTTAATAGGGGCTTGTCATTAAAAAAAAAGGAGTTAACTGTTAAAACATCTTATTTTAATTCAAAATACTAAAATGTTAAAGAGTAAATCATTTAATATTCTTATACAATTTGGCTATTTTTTTTCTAGTACATTTAGGAATTCGAAAAGGGCTATTACCATCCAGCTTTGGTGGCCCATAAAAAATAAATTCTCTTTTAACAACCTGTACATCTTCCTTTTATGACCAGACAAAATTATAAGGCTGTAAAAAGATGACCTTTATTATCAAAAAATAGCCAGCACAGTGTTGAATATCTAACTAGTTTTGAAGTGCCATTTTTTAGTTGAATATTTAGATACTGATCTTATATTCTACTTAAGGATGAATCCTAGTTAAACACATCTATTTCATCATATTGCAACAAGCCATTTAGATTTTCATCAGAGATCTTTATATCATGACTGTTGCTGTCTTCCAGTTCTAGACATTCCCTATTTTTGAGATACAGGATATTAACATTTTTAAAAAAATTATAATTTTTTTTTAATATTTCCATAATAGTAAGAGCTGTTTAATTAAGATTTGGCACAACCTCATAGGTATTTAAAATCTACATTTTGACAGTATCAAATAATTTTTTATCAACCATGATCATAGGTATGGATAACCATCTGTGACTTTCTTGATAAGAAGTTGGTAGCCACTGATTTTTGAAAAAATTATCAACCTTATCGTTTAGAGCAATTAAAAATACACAGAAAAAGCCTTGCAGTATTTTGTGTTACAAGTGATTTAAAAACAAATTATATTTTGATGCACTCCTTTGGCACAGCTTTAATACCTTTGGTTACGAACAAATATTTATAAAAACGTATTTTCTTAAAACAATCCAAGAAATAGTAGAGGTATGTAGTAGATATGTAGAGTTATGAGGCAATTCCAAATCCAAATTATCGCAAAATACTAAAACGCTTTTTTTTGTGTATTTTTACTTGCGCTAAGCGACAAAGTTGATGAAATTTTAAAAAATCAATGGCGTACCACGTTTTTATTAAGAAAGACAGGGATGGTTACCCATACCTATGGCCATCGTTGACAGAAAAACTGATGATATTGTTAAAATTTAGCCTTTAAATGACGTTGTGCCAAATCTTAAATCTCTTAAATCTTTAAATTTGAGTTTATCCTGTATAATGCTCACGAGAATTTTGCGAATAATTTACAAAAAATAAAAGTAGAAGCATACACCTACTTGGAATATGAAAGTTTTTAAAGATCGGATAACTCGTTCTTTTTCATCCAAGTTCAAATACAGACATAAAATATCAATATCCCGTAATTATTTCCTTGAGTTTATATCATCACATAAAAATTAGTGCTAACATTTAAAATTTTCTTTATAGCCATTAATTTTGGATCCTACTGTATATTTCGAGGTGTTTTTTTTAGTTCTGTGCTTTCGATACAGAAGAAAATAATAAACATGATTTAAAAAATCATTACTTATGTCTAGAATTGTGAATTTTGTGTCTACTTTATAAATAGGTTATTTTTTATGATGTCATGTAACATCTTCTGAATCGCGTAGCCACCCGACGCGACGCACAATTTGGCAGAAGCATCATCACAACGCTAATAATTGATTCTGATTGGGCGCACGATTGTCACGTGTTATGAGGCATGGTGGACGTGACACTGCCTTTACTGACCACTGCTCAATTACTGCCAAAATTGCTGTTACTGCCCAGGTTTTACCTAGCACTGCCACGCACTGCCCAATTTTATTACTGCTCAATACTGAAAATATTGCCGATATTGCCGCCACTGCGGTTCCACTTCTCACAAAATGTACACCACTGCCTAACGTGAAACACCCCTCAGGGTGCAATGATTACCAGGTTTGTATGTTGAGTATTTTTTAGAAAATGCTGAAAGTTGTTAGTATCGATGCCTTTTCCTTTGACTGCATTTAGGGGTCCAATGAAGAGGAAAACATAGTCTTTCTTGGTGAAATTCATACATAATTTTAGGGCTTCATCAGTTATTGTATTTACTAGTGCACTTCTAGTTTGATAATTAATGTCATACTTGCATACTGAATATTTCTTAGAGAGTTGAATTGTACCCCGAGTAGTGTTGTCACCTATTAATAAAAGTTGATTTTTGACTGTATTTATTTATGTGGTTTCTTTCCTCTCCAAAACATTATTCACACTTTGGTCGGCACCATCAGTAACATTTCTCAGTCTCTTTAATTCAGTACAATACCAGTCATTTTCACTTTCTAGCGTTTTTATCGAGCTGAGCATGCGTGAGTTCATTATATTAGTTTTTCTCTCCTCTCTCCTATTTCTCTCCTTAATTTGTCCCTTTGTACTGTTTCTGTTGTTAGTTTTTCCTTTAATATTTCTATATTCTTTTGAAATTTGCTTATTTCTCTGGTTAAAAGCGTGATCTCAGACCTCTGCTCCAGAACCTGTGCTTCCAGCTTTGATTCTGCTTCAAAAATGTCATCCTTAAAACTCTGAGATTGCCTTTGCTCACACTGCAGGTTTTTTTCCTTGGCCAAGAGTTCATTCTTCAATCGATTAATTTCGTCACGATGGGCCTTTTCCAATTCCGTCTTCTCAGTAATGAGAGTGTCAATTAAGTTCTACTTATCCAATAGTTCATTTTTCGCCTTATTTAGGTTCAGTAACAATTTGTCTGAGGTTATCGTCATTCTGTCACCTTCTTCATCGTCTTTGCTTTCACATGTTTTTGAGCAATATATTTTATGGCCTTCAATGTGTTTCACTGATTTTTTTCTAGCTAGGCAACTAGGGTGATAAACATTATTGCATATAATACATAAAAAATTAGAAAAGGGCTCCACAGGACAACATTTAAAATGAGATTCCATTTTTACAGTGTAAATCAAACAAAATTACTCGCTGCCTACTCAATTCAACAGACGAGCGACTCAATTCAATTAACAAAAGTTAAGTACGGTCCTGCACCTGTAACAGTTTGTTACCAAATAAAAAGAAAAATTATTTGAACAGGTCAAAGTCATCCCTTCGATTTTTCTTAGAAACGTCTAAAAGATTAGTTGGTTTTGACATTTGTACTGTTTTTATCTGATATAGTACAAATATACCTAAAACGAAACCGAGGCAAAAATAGTAAAGTTCATTGACCTATATTCTTTGTAAATAAATAAATCCAAGTGGTGCCATTCATCAACAAAAAAAGGGAACTCCCCAAAAAAAAATTTGAGGGCAGTTTAAGTTAGGGGCTCATAACAAAAACAATAAAATGTATTGCAATTTTTCTAAAAATGTTGATGTCCAAACACAACTTGCTAAGTTTTGGGAGTTGGAAGAATTTAGGGTACATAAGCATTGTTCCAGAGAACAAGAATTATGTGAACACACGTTTTATTGTCAAAGTCAAAGTCAAAATATGCTTTATTGTCTAAAGTAAAAAGTACTCAATGACAAAGCTATAAAAATAAATATGTTAACAATCAAAATAATAAATAAATGAATGGGCAAGAAAGAATTTGAGACAACTTAAATCACTGCAAAAAAGCCCAAAGACAAATTCCTCAATAAAAGAAAATAATTATACAACATTAGTATAAAACTGCACAGAACATAAAAAAAAACTAAAAAAAGAAAAAAAAAAATATCACATCACATTGCAACAATGATTGTTTCAATTCCTTTTAAAGATTCTTTAGAGAAGTTAGGACAATCTAGAATGCAAGCAGAAAAACGTTTTCTGGCACTAGAAAAAGGCCCGTAATTCCGATTTTAAAGAGAAATATGTAAAATGTATACGCGAGTACGAGGCATTAGGACATATGCGAAAAATCTCTAAAAAAAATGAAACTTTCAAACAAGATAGCCTGACGACAAGACTTAGAGTTGTTTTTGAATGTAGCGCGCCCACAACTACTGGGGTTTCCATGAATGATTTACAAATGTTGGGCCCTACAATATAGAATGATTTGCTTTCAATGTTATTGCGATTTTGCACGTATCCTTTTGTAATCGCGAAAATGTATCTCCAGATTCTTGTGAAGCCTGACCAAAGTGCACAAAGGATAATTTGGAAGCAAGACCCTTCTGAACCTTTTAGTATATATGAACTTTTAACAGGTACATATGGTACTAGCAGTGCTGCCTTTAGCTGAAGGTGATTATCCGCTTTGTTCAGATATAATAAAAAATGGCGTTTACGTAGACGACGCGCTTTTTGGGGCTGAGTCTGTGGAAGAATTATCCGAACTTAGCATACAAATACCTAAGATATTACTTTCAGGGGGATTTCAGCTTAGAAAGTGGCATTCAAATTCACAAAAAGTCCTTCAAAATATTACGTCAGATGTGAAAACAAATATTAGTATCATAAAAATAGCAAAGACTTTAGGGCCTGCATGGTCAAACGCAAACAATGTACTTACATATAATATAGATCTAATTTTTAAAACCGGCAGTCACAAAACGCGTAATTTTGTCCTGTATCGGTCAGACCTTCGAACCACTTAGTCTTTTAAGTCCGTGAATAATAACTGTCAAAATTTTATTATAAAAACTTTGGTTGGAAAAATTAGCTTGGGATGAGGCCGTGTCGTGTTCAATTCATTCTACGTGGCTCAAATTCAGGGACGAAATTATTATCTTAAATTATGTAAAAATAACCTGACACGCAATATGTACAAATTCGAAATTCTAACAGTTCATGTGTGTACATACGCTCCAGTGATCAAGAAGAAAACATCCAAATGATGAAGTGTGTTGAATGTCAATCCTTTCAAGGTGGGGGGCATGTTCATGAAGACTAGAAAGAAAACCCGGCAACAATGCAAAAGTTACCATCCAGCTCGAGAAAGATTTCTAGTCCCTCCTTCTCTAGTGGCGAGCAGCACGATCAGCATAAAGTTGTAAATTATGGTCCATTTTATCATTTATTTTGTGTAAATAAACCAGTTCAAAATCTAAATATAGTCTGAAATTATTCGAGGTACAACAAAGAAGTCGTAAACGTCCCCACAAAGAATTTTAATATTTATCATAATTTAAATTTTAATAATATTTATAATTAGTATTTTTCTTTTAACAAAATAGTTTTTATCTCTTAATACCTACCTGTGATATCTTAGTAGGCAACAGTTTTGTAATGTAAACGTTTATTAATATTTTTATGACTTATAGAAGAATTTTATTATGTATTATTACAAATAAATTCTATATATCTTCTATCTATGTGTGAAACTTTAAGCGTAAAACTGTGATAAATGTCTCAAACTGTGATAGTGAAAACCAAAAATCAAAAGACAACAATTACTGCTGCCTGCAATAGCATAACAATAATAATAATAATAATAATAACCTAACTTTAAGAAAATATTTTTACCTGTGTTGGCATCTGAAACCAAACTATACACCTGGGGCGGAGAAAATAAATAAATAGCTTATATTAGTTAGCGTGCAGGGTGAATGCTAATGATGTCCCATCTGATTTCATGTGAGCCAAAATTTATAGTTTGTATAGGGCAAATTAAATGTAATGTAATAACTATTTCTCTCAAAAAGCAGAAGTTAACCGATTAATAGAAGGAATTCTTAAAAAAATGGGAGATTCCCACGATTTATTTTGGTTTTTATAGACATTTTATTTGTAAATTTAGTTTCACTATTGAATTATCTATATATAGTATATCTTCCAAAGATCAGTAACGTATATTATTATGCTTGCTCAAATGTTATATGTAAAGGTGGGTTTATACAGCAAATAAAATAAACTAAGAAATAAAATAAGATCAAATCATGCAACTCCCATAAGGGGTTTATACAGAGAAACACAATAAAATAAAAAGAGATGACCTACTTTTATCTTCTTATTTTATTTTATTTCAAAAATATGCCTTCGCATTGAGTCTTGGAACATATGATATTGACAATTTCACTGAATATTTTTGTATTTGGATGACTTCTATGTGTTTTTAAATTAAAGTTGTTAAAAAAAAATTACTCCAGTAGGTACAGCAGTATTGAAAAACTTGGAAAAACTGTTACAGGGTTTGACAGCAATTGTTCTTATTTCCTATTTTATTTTATTTTCTGTATAAACCACCTCTCAATCTTTATTTCTTATTTTATTTTATTACCAGTATAAACCCACCAAGACAACTAAAATACATTATTGTTGTAAAGAAAATATCGGAAATATCAGTTTTAAACTGTTTCTTTTCAAATGTATGTATAGCTCTATTTCAGAATATACATACATACATACATACATACATAGGGTGTGAAAATGAATTACATCTGTAGGGGTTCGCGAGCATTATGTTTTGGAGTTAATTATGTTGGACATGAAAGTAGTGATAACATGTCTAATGGGAGGAACTATACTTTTTGAAGGACTCACTACCACAGGGTCCAGAGGTAACAGGGAGGAAGAAGTCGAATTTTTCTAAAATTTCATATGATGAAAAACAAAAATACTTCAGCCTCCCCCTTAATGAAGGCCTGGTTATGCTGCTGCACGTAAGGATATTACTGTCTATGCTGTCTAGACAAACCTACCTTACAATGTGGAGGTTTCTTACATATTTTTGACATTCCGAAATGTTGGCACTTTTATTTAGGAGTATTATAATTCAAAAATTTTGAAATCGAAACTGAGAACTTAGCAAAAAATGGTTTCTGAACCTTCTTTCACTTTACCCAACCATCACACGGTTATTTTTGTTGTGAACTTGTGACAAAACTGACAAGCGCTTGGGACGATTAGAAGTTTTCACCATCATGCTCCGGTTCGGCTGACCGCTTCGAACCGCAAGAATTCACGATGTAAGTAGTGACGTCACCAGCTGAATGGTTGGATAACTGGTCTGTCAAATTGCTAACCATGTCGAGGATATGGTCCCGATCGCGGTTCCAGAAACAAACAAAATATAGCGGTTTGTTTACAAATTAGAAACAGGGAAATTATTTATTTTTATCATTAAATAAATAATTTTAATCGTCTTCTAGTGTTACCTCTGGTTTTGTGTTTGATATTATTTGGGTTTTTGCATATTTGAAGGCTGATGTTAAAATTTTCATGAAAAATGACAAATTGCTTATTACAGGTACACTATTGCTATTAAAAAATAAACTTTTACACATAAATTGGTAATTGTTTCCCCATATTTGTTACTATTTTTTTGCAAAATCAAAACACAATTAATCATTTACTTTAGTTGTCACTCGAAATCAGTAACCACACGTTTTCACCATGTTCTACACATGACGCAATCATAACGTCATTATCTGACAGACCAGTGCTAAAAGTTTGAGACCAACGGTTAGTGGAACCGGAGCATGATGAAAACACTTATCGGGTCTATTTTCCCATCTGATCTCATCATTGCCATATTTACACCTATCTAATGAGTATGCTACAAAGAATCTTTAGTTTTTAAACCCATCATTATACCATTTACAGCAATATATTGTTACTGTGTTAATATCTTATAAGTGTTTAGATTCCATATAATTATAATTAAAAGAATAATTATGGCCGAAAAGTCAAGCATTCGAAAAATGTGTTACCGGAATTGTGGAATCTCCACATGCGCAAGCCATGTCAAAAGTTAATTTCTATTCACAAATTTAATTATAATGGACCGTTATGTAACAGTATATCAATAAAACAGGAAACATCCATAAAATATACGACGTGATCTATAGAATAGTAATATTTTCAGTAAAACTTAGAGGTAGCCACCAAGTTCTGCGAATAGGGCTGGTCGTACTCCGTTTCCAAACCTGGTTAACCAATCCAATTGACAGAAGTCTGACAGCGGTTTCTAAAAAACCCTTTGAAAACCAAACACCCGTCAAATAATTGACACATCAGACATTGGTTACCCGACAACCATATACGTAAAAATAATTAATTAATTATTTTTACGTATATGGGCACATAGGCGTATGGCATGGCCGTTAAAAGCAGCTGATTGGTGACACGGTGACGTTCAACTGACAGATAGTTGGAGTGCCCTATTTTGATTTTTGATTAATTTATTTTGTTTGTTTGGTGTACTGAAAACATACTAAAATAACCTGTGTTATGGCACAGCTTAGATAGTACAGCTAAATTACTCTCTTGTCGGCACTTTGTTCTATAAAAGTCAATTCAAGTGCATGTGTCCTTGCTAGTTCGTCATTGAGCAGCATTTCGAGAAGCCATCCGAACGGGTTTGACGACAGGGACCGTATTAGATGTTTTTAGAATGTAAATTATCTATTCTGCTAACATACAACATAAAAATGATTAAAAATAGTGGAAACCTACCATATGGAAAAAGAAACAAAATCTGACTCAATGGTTAATTTATTTTTATTACATATATTTTTACATAAATAGAAGTTTCCTAAATTTATTTATTTTAATGTTTAACATATAACTTATGGTAGCATATGACTTAATTACAAATTTGAAAATAAACTCTATGTGAATAGATAACAAATTATGACTCCTTACAAAATTGTCTTAAAACTAATGGAATAAAGTTAAATTTCATTGGTAACACGCAAAATTCGGAACATAAAAGTTTAACAAAATAACAGCAAACAATAAATAAGCATAATAGTAAAAAATGGTCAACAGAGCTGGGCGCAGTAAACTACTAAAATATTTTAACTACGTAGTACTTTTATAGAAAAAGTAGTAGTACTCAAAATACTTTCCATTTTAAAGTGATTATACTCAAATACTTTTAATTTCTTTGAAATACTCTAAAAAATTGTTAAAGAAGTAGTTAACTACTCACTTTAAATACAAACGGTATATTATTATAATAATACAATAATAATACATTTATTGTATACCAGTTAAACAAAAAGCCTTTATAAGCAGACACCAGGGCACGTTTTGCTAGCTTTTAAAAAATAAGATCTAATAATATTATTTTGTAAACAAAAATAAAGTGTCACATGGAAATGAAATATTAGGATAACAAATTGTTTAAAAAATCAATTAAAGAAAGTACCTATACATTTTTTACACAAAAATCAAATATAATAAAAGTTTGAACTAAAATATAGTAAGTATAAATACAAACGTGGTTGAAAATTTAAGTATACTATACTACTTAGTAGTTAGTAGTTAAAATAATTTTCTTTTAAGTAGTTACTAGTTATACTCAACTACTTTTTTCAAATTGTTGCCCAACTCTGATGGTCAAACAGTTCAATTATTTTTCCATATTATAAATTTTCGATTTCTATTTGGTGTTCTAAAATTTCTATTTATATATTTTAATGTATAATATATTCTTAACCTAGCATATAATGTAATTACGTATTTAAGTGGAAAATCCTTACAAGGGTGTCTATATGGTACACCACTAAATAATTTTACAAATTCCTGAGACAAATTGGGCTGTAATGAAAGATTTTCAAAATTTTTTTGAAATAGTATCTCCATAGATGTCATAAAGGCGACAAAATTTTGGTGTGGCATATATAAACTGCCAAATAGGTCGATTTCGGTATGACTGTACGCTTTCAGGTAACAAAATAATGAGGTTTCGTCTAATTCATTGTATGATTTTGAATAAGATTCACAAGTTTCGCAAGTGTGCCTGGAAAGGCACTTTTTTATTAAGTACCCGCATACGTATTTTGCAAAATTTGGCTGCAAAATTTCGGAACTTCGAAAATCATTATCTAATGTTATGTTATCTTCTGACTGGACATTAAAATTAGCACTATCTACCTCAATATTTGGTACATCAGTCACCTTTAATAATATTCGGTCATCATCATTTTCGCAATTTTCCGTACCCGAATGAATTAGGTCTAAGCAAAAGGATTTTCTAAATATGCGGGTAAATTGAATAGCAGTTGGATTTATACAATTGTTGCCTGACTGAACCAAAAAAATTTTCCAAACAGTCTTGATTTATTCGCCTTGTATACAGATATTCCATCCCATCTGATTTTAAGATATCCCACAAGTGCATAATACCATTGATTGTAATTTTCCAACCGTTAACACATTTTATTGTTCCCGTTACATCTTCACCTTTCCAATTTAATATTCGCAGATTACTAAAAAGGTCGAAACATTCATTTAAAAAATTTTTTTGGTCATCATTTCCCCTATAAGCTTCTTGATATTTGGTAGGACCTACTGTAGATGAAGAATTTAGCATATCAAACAGATAATTTATTTTTCTTACAAACTCCTCCGTCGGTGCAGCTTCTGGAGGAAGTGCGTTAAATCTAATATACAAATTTAAACCAGAAGCAACCGTATGGCTAAAAATTTGTGCCGCATATTTAACCTTCATTTTTTCAAAATTGTTAGGTGAAATATGAGAATCACTTATTCGGGGTGCAGCACGCAACGAGTACTGCTTATCATGTTCATAAAACTTTTTAATAAATTCCCATGAAACTATAGCATTATTTACAAGAAATTTGTACTTTAATAAATTATTGCGTAAAGCCTTAAGTAAATGCGGCGTATCAAAAACATAGACAATTTTTTGATTTTCATGAAAAAAAAATGGCGTTTCAGGAGTTATATTTAAATTTTTTGATAACTGAATATTGTTTGATCCCATATCAGATACAACCCCCACTACTTTTACGTTAATATTATTTAATTTTGTTATTATGCTTAATATGATATCCTTTAATTTTTTTCCAGGACACGTAGAATTTACTAAAAAGTAGGACAATGGTTGCTTCCAATTTGTACGAATTCCTCTTATCTTTATAACTGTAGCTGCAAGAGCTGGTTTAAAATGTCTATTTCCCTCTCCTAAATCTTCAAACCCAATAATTTTATCAGTATCTGTTCCATAATATAAATTCCCCTTAATACTCATTTCATCGATACAAAGTAGACATGATTTATCCATATCTAAAAAATTATCGATTTTTTTTTTCAATGTGTCAAAGACCAGATCATTTAGCCCGGGAGTTATACTTATGTGCTTAATAAATTTTTGTAAAGTTGAAACACTGGGCAAAGAAAATGTTTTAACTAACTTTTTCCGGTACAATTTTGGTCCATTAAAATACAGCTCTAAACAAAAACTTTTAAAATCATCGGAATATCTTCGTCCTTTGGGTTTTTTGATGCCTTGGCTAACTTGGACATTTATAAATCTGGCTAAATTTTCAGATTGGCAAAATTTAAAACTTAACTTTTTGTAGTCTTCCAGTGTAATGTTTTCAAGGTCCCCTTCTGGCCTTTCGCTTTTAATTTTTTTAATATATTGTTTTAAACGAAAATTTTCGTTTTGTAAAGTTTTTATTTTGTTTCTTAAAATATTTTTTCTGGGAGTATGCGACGAGATATCAGATGTAGTCTGAGTTGGGCGATCTGTAGGTCTTTGGGGACTTAGAGAAGCAGTTTCGTCTATAGAATCGGACATTGATGGATCTTCGTACTCGGTCTGAATTTCACCTGAAATATTATAAAAAATAAAAAACGCAAAAATACAAAAATACAAAAAACAATATTAATATAGCTCAGTTATCTTTTTCTTTGATTGTAAACCTCTATCAATATTTAGAGGCTTTTGTTTGAAATAAATAAATACAGTCGGTCTATTACCTTTAGATAATTTTCTTAGTTTACATCCTTAAGGTAATACAAAGAAAATGGGTTTTTCAGCTTTCAGGGCAGCTGATTGATAGATTCAAATTAAAATGCCTACGTTTTGACACCGATTAGTGTCGTTCTCAAGGCTACAAAGAGCAAATAATCCCATCAATAAGAAAAAAAAAACATTTAAAGCATATTTTAAAAATACGATCCACAATTGTGATAAAAATTCTGCTCTATAATAAATAATGTATATTTATAAATGCTAGTTTTATATAATTTTAAATCGATTGTGACCGTTTTTGAATGTTTAATATTATTTACGATTTTAATTTGTGTTTGTGTGTGTTTTGTATTTGCATATTTTTAAATATGACTTAAAAATGTATTGTTTTCTTTATTAATGGGATGATTTGTCTTTTGTAGTGTTGATGATGACACTAATCAGTGTCGAAGAATAGGCATTTTAGTTTAAACATATCAATCAATTGAATATTTCAATACATTATCCAACGAAGCTGCAAAAATTATTTTCTTTGGACACCCATAGAGAGTCTTTTGGAATAATTTTATCTACTAAGCTAAATCCTTAGTTCACAATAATAAAATTTAAACTTTCTATGTATATAAACTAGATGTAATGGAATTTTAACTTAATAATCATCAGCAACTAGTATGAAATATATCGAAAAAAACCGAACTTAAAATGTCATTGAAATAATATTTACTATTAGTTATAAAAATTATAATATAGTAACAAACGTATAAATTACTTCTTTAATATAGTGAAACTTCAAACAAAATTAGAAGTTACTCGGAAATAATTCGTTAAACGGAAATGTCGCTAAACAGAAATTCCTAACATTTATGAATTTTATTCTTACCATAATATTAAGTAGACCTCAGATTAGACTTTGAAATTTTAAATAGAATAGAAACACTAAAATAAATTTAAAAAAAAACATATTTTTTTTAATTACATAATATTTGTTATTCACAAAAAAAAACATTATAAATACATTTATATTTAATTTAATTAAATTTTGGTTTATTGGGAACACTTAAAAATAGTTTTTCTAGGACCGGACCGTAAAAAAATTACTACGGTTTGACCCTACCACGGAAAATGTTTCTATCTAGGCATATGGCATTAGTGCGATTTATTATGGCATTTACTTTAGGCACAGGCTTCATATTAAATAAATTTACCGCCATTAATTTTAGACACAGCTAATAATTTTATTAGACGGTCGTGCTTCTATCGTTGCCATATTTGGGCACATTATTAAAGCGCCAATACAAACACAGTCGTAGAAAAAGTAGTGTGCAACACGTGCGTTAAATTTTTTATATCCTTATGTGATATTGCGGCTTCAGCTAGGGCCGCAAATATTACATTCGTGTATAAAAGTTGGCTTCATGCATATGTTACACAATATACGATTTCTTTTCATAAAACCCCTCACACTCAATGAAATAAATAAAATGTCTTTCCTAGGCTCCGTTTTTAAATTGTAGTGATTTTCTTGCTGTCTCAAAACTCTCAAATGCAAGCGAATACCGAGACCAACTCTAAACTAAAAATTGAATCAAAATTTTGGGGCTTCGGATTATTTCGCTTTTAAACAAGCAATGAGATTTATGCCGTAATAGGAAAAACCCTAAGCATAAAAAATGGTATTTATTACCGTACCAACCTATTGCAAATAATCTTTACGACCAGCCGGCGCGGCGCACGGCTGCAATAAAGTTTAAATATGTAAATAGGTCCATATTTGAAGGCGTTATTTTCGTTAAATCAAAGCTGTTTGATAAAGTTTATTCTTAAAACCGAATAAAAATAACATTGTAAGATCCTGGCGAAGAATGTTTCGCTAAACAGAAATTATTGAGCAGAACTTCCACTATACTAACATTCATTTTTTGAGCTGAGGACATTAATGTGTTAAATATTTAGACGATATTTGGTCAGCTTTGTTCTCAACTCAATAAAATTATTGAACTATAGACCCATTATTCGCGATAGCTCTCTTAAATTAAAAACCAAAGATTTCACAAGAAAGTAACCGCAGATTATATTAAAATTTGCCGCCTACGAACTTTATAATGAAATCAGATTTATAGTTTTATACATTGTTTTCTATTTTACCTTGATCAGTTGTTTCAAGAACCATTGGCTCCTCTGCTGAATGTGAAGAACCTTCTAGTGTAGGAAATAAGCGTGGTATTGCTTCTTTATGTAACCTATTGCATGCTTTATTTGAAAACATTTTGTTTTCAAAGTGACTCCCACACAGTTTATATGAGCTTTCATGTAGGTTTTCTAACTTGTCTAGTAAATCCATTCTAGAAGCCGCTACTAGCCAAATCCTTGCTCTAAAAGTAAAATAATTATCAAGAACGTGCCTGATATACAGTAAATTATTTTCAAGCAATACCGGTTAAATATGATATTCCACTCTTGCCTTTTTTATATTGGTAAGTATAAAACAAAATAAAATTAGTAATAATTTGAAAAGTAAAAATAAGCCAAACCTTAAAAGCATTAATTCATTGAACGCTTTTCTTGTTTTCGGATCGTGGCAATTTTGAAAATGTAATAAAAAATAAACACAGTAGGTAATGAATTTAATGGCTTTAGTAATTGGAATATCTTAGACAAATTCGCCGACCCTTCAGTCTAATCAAGTGCGGAAATTCAAAAGGTACATATTCATATTACCGAGTAATCCCAAATGGATAATGTGTCGGCCGGTACAACAATTTAGTAAAAGTTTGATGGAATATACAGCCGAAGCAAAAATAGCCAACTCAAGTTATTTATGTTAAGTGTAATAGTATTAATACATTTAATAAACATATGGGCACGTTAAATATACTTTTCTTTAATATGCAAAAAATTATTAGAGAACGAAATAATAATGTACAGGCTTTTTATAAAAAACACCTCAATAGTGTTTAAAGTTTAAAAAAAACATAAATAATTAAGTTCTATATCAAACTTCGTAAAGAAATAGTATGATATATACACAAATAAAATGTTACAAACCTTTTGACGTCCGTAGGAAATCGAAAAAAACTAAAACCACAGTTTTTTGAATTGTTAATACACCTTAACGCTGCACAACGTTTCACACTACTCATCTTAAGCACTACACTCACAACTGCAAACAAATACAAAATACGGCTCTGTCCAATCGACTGTTCCGGCGAAAGACTAGAATCGAAGTAGACGGTCTGGATCCTAAGACGAGAAGCGCAGGACCCCATGCGCGAACTTTTTATTTCAGCGAGAGTAATTTAGCTGTTGTAAGTAAGCTGTGGTTATGGGTTGGGGTAAGAAAAAATACAGTTACGTTTCTATCGTTTTTGGAAGTTAAAATATAATAATTAAATTCTTATTTCGTGGCTAAAACACAGTTTGTAAGGCCAAAAACCAGAAACAAAAAAAAATATAATAAACTAAAAATATGAGAATGGACGCAGATAGAGAACATATATTATCCAAAAGAATGAACAAAATTCTAGATTCACGTATTGAAAATGATCAAGATACAATTGAAGCCCTACGAGAACTTTCGACATTTTACACTGAAAATACGTTGCAGGCACGTAGGAATTTACGAAGTCAAATTGAAAAAAGAAGTCTGGATATAAATCAGCACTTTTTAGGTTCATTTAAAGAGGTTAAAAACAGTTTTGAAACTGTGTATGATCATATCTCCGAAATGAACACAAGCATCCAGGAAATGACACAACAACTGCAGAATGTTAAAATTCAAACGAAGAAATTATTGCAAAAAACTAGTGCTTTGCAGGTTGGTTAAAATGTTATTTAGATATGGGGAAGCAATTACTTAGTTTGAAAATAAATATAGTAAAAATAATACAACCTATTCTTGTCAGAAAACCATTTCGACATCTTAAGCATTAGGTTTATTGGGATATATTGGTTTCATCTCAGGATTATTCTCATTCCTCCATTAAAGACTATTAAAGATTACTTGCAGAGATTGAATGAATCCATTTCCTGCAAGGAAATGTTCAATAGTCAAAATGTGGTTGAATAATTATCTTAAAAATTGTTATATGTCCATATAGAGATATATTTTCTGAAATTCTAGAAAAGAAAAAAGTTTTTTTCTAATTTTTATTCACAATATATTTATAATGCTTTTTAACTGAAGGCATGTCATTAAAAAAAAATCTAAAATATTTTCTTTCACCCATTTGATTAGCTCATCGTTGATGCTTAATGTATAATCTGCCAAATTAATATTTTTTTATTTTGCAACTACTCCCATCGAGACTCACATTTATCATAGTTTTGGTTTTAGAAGCAGTTTCAGTTTATTTACAGAAAAAAGTTTTCTAGGCCTTTGAGCAACCAAACCACCTTCAGAACAACTTCACTCAAATCATTTAATTTTAAAATAAATATAATAAATATAAATAAGATGAAAATAATGGTTTATAAACAATGTAACACATATAAAAAACATATACAATAAATGTCAAAATACAGTACTACAAAAACTGAAACAAGAGCTAGTTTAAAATGTCACAGTAAAATTCCTTTAAAGTGTAATATGATTTTTTATTAGATATTTTTTAGTTTTTTTAAAGCCTTTTTATGGCCATTCTTTCTTATATTAAGGTTAAGGGTCTAACATCTTTTTGTATCTGTAGAAAAAATTATATTTTAATGTTGTATATCTGTAGCAGCAGCCAAACTTTGCAGATAAGAATAACACAGGTTATAATGAATTGGAGACAAACAATTAATTATTATATTTTTTACGAATGAAAAAATCCGATCCTAAAATAAGTATACAGCATAAAGTAAAAATTGAGAATTTTACAAATAAAAGTCAATAAAAATCATAGGCTTTTACACCAGACATATAGCTTTCGCTCTCTGTTATAATAAAATACCCTGTTAAAAAAATAATGAGCTCTAAAAGCATATGCTATATCTTAGATGAGTCTCGATTAAACCAAAGTGTGAATAGCTACAGACAGCTCTAGTTTGTTAGAGATAATCCATAGTGCATAACAGCAAGAAGATATTTTATTGCATACATTGTTAATTATGAGTTACAAACTTCATCTCTTTATCTATTGACAAACTGAAAATTCTTATCGAGTAAGGCATTGCAGTTGGGTCATCATGCAGAAATATATTCTTAGTATTACATCTAAATTTAAGTATTTTAGTCTTGGATACATTGAAAGACAAAAAGTTAGCATCACACAAATTATACCCAAATCATCATTTATATCTCTGATAATATTTTGTCTTAATACACAAAGAACAATGCCTTGAAATATTTTACCTTACTTTTAGGACATCCTGTATATTTTAACATTCATCTTTTAGTGTGCGCTTATTTTCATATTGGTGAACCTACAAAAAATGCTGCTTACATAAAAACTATTTAATTTTAACCATCATAGAAGAATGATGGTTAAAGATTCATGATGTTCTCCCTTAAAATCCCCAGATACTTAATTTCAGTCAAATCTGTTCAAATGTTAAAATTTGTTCATCATGTGGACATTTCCATTTAGAATTTTAAGGTATTGACTAAAAATTCATGAATTGGACTCTTGAATATGTGGAGGACATACTGATTTTTAATTAAACCTGCATAAATGTTAAATTTCATCCGTTAGGTTGAAACATGTATTAAATATTAACAAAAAATGTATTATGTGCATTCTTAAATACCCCCAGATGTTAATTTTCAGTCAAATCTGCAAATATGTTGAAATTCACCCGCCGCGCCATGTTGATATTGCCATTTTAATTTTTTTAATTTAAACAGGAAATTAAATACCCTCGGATACAGATTTTCAACTAAATCTGCACAATGTTAAAATTTATGCACCATGTTGACATTGCCATTTTGAATTTTTAAATGTTAACTAAAAATATATAATGTGCACTTTTAATTCCTCCAGATATTGATTATTCAAATCTGCAGAAATGGTAAAATTCATCCTGTATGAAACATATGATACGTTATCTTTATTGTTTATGCTTTATTTATTTGTTTTCAATAAAGTATTTTATAATAATAATAATATTAATAATAGTAATAATAATAGATATTTATTTGCTAAATAAATACATTGTCATATTATTAATTTAAATTAAATAAAATATTTTGACAAAAAGGAGACTGAAAATCAATTAATAAAAGATCCTAGTTCAGCCTCCTAGGACTTGACAAATAAATTAAATGGATAGTAATAAGTATCTAATACCTAAAAATAAAAGTAAAAGTAGTCCATATTAAGTTTGACCATAACCATGCATTCAAACAAATCACAAAAATATTGAAAACTCTGGTGAGGGTGATGTTTGGGTGTTTTGGAAGTAAGTTTGTTAGTTCTCAGAGAATTGATAATATTATTCCTTCTTGCATGTTTTTGGATTAATTTACTGGTGATGGACAGTCAATTGTTGATCTGTTTTTTTAATTTTTTTTTATTTCCAATAACATGTATGTTGTTATAAAATAACAATCCAAATTTGGATGTCACAGCGTTTTTTCAGTTTTTTGAGCTAATCGGGGCTTGGTGGGTACAGGGGTACCTATTGTTAATGGATATCATAAGGCATGTGTTGTAAAAATTTTATACAGAAAAAAATACATATACATCCGTCAATTTCTGTATATTTTTTATACACCAGAATTTTTAGATATACTACTTTGTGACATCCACTAAAAAAGATGTATATACTATTTGATTAGTAATTAGTTGTGACATCCGAAAATTGAATAACACTGCAGCAGTTGCTTCCTAGAAGAGAGCCTATGAATTTCTTAGAATAATTTAATTTTTATATTTGCAAACATCCGAGTTCATATTGCGTTTACTCCGTTTTGCGATAAAGCTTCTTGCGACATCCCGTAGCAAGGGAAATATTTGTCTCAATTTGTACTTATAGGCAATCCCAATATTAAAATATATCTGTTGTGCTCTTCGTTGTTTGTATTATGTTGTGCAGACATTTAATAATTTTGCTTTATTAATTTTATCATTTGCTTTCCAAGATAATGCATTGGTAAAAGTAAATTGTGTCATTAAATTCTTTAAGACTGAGGAGAACATAATAAATGATAATAAAAAAGTTCTTTACATGGATTGTTTACTTACACTCAGATCCATTTAAGGAGTTTAAGATACTTCTAGTAAGCCGGCTATATTTCAATAAACTGGCCTATGGCCATAAAAGTCAAATAAAAGCCCGTCATGTTAACCTGGTCTAAGGAATAGAAGCATTAAAATTTAACAGTATATCACTAAAACAGCGAGTAAGTACATGCGGGTGTGTATCTTCTAAGTTGAAAAGTAGGGGTATTTCACTCATAGTGCGCTTTCATATTGGTAAAAATCCAGTATGGCAGAATAAAATGGCGGCCCACTAAAAGGTAAAAGGATAATTACTAAAAAACTACTTATCCAATTTTCCCAAATTTAGCAGAATGTGGGGTACATATCCAAAAAGGCGAAATAAAATATCTGCCTAATAAAATTTTAAGAAATTATTGCTAAAAACTGCTGTTCCAATTTATCTTAACCATTGCACAATAATCAAGTTTTATATAGTGATAAAATGGAAAAATTTAGCGTTTAAGTCAATATAGAGTTTGTGGGGACTATACAGAATCATTCAAGAATTATGGCCACTTTTCGATATTGTCAGAGGTACATTTGACCGCTTATATTTTTTTAATGACTCAACATAAATCATTTCAGCATGGTAAAAACTTCCAAATGTAGTCTTTTTTCAACTGCGGTATTTTTCTTTAGTATTCTTTAATAACGGTATATACAGTAAATAAAAATCCTGGATGCAAATTTTCTCGATTAGTTTAAATGGAATGCCCTATATACTATATTTTCAGATTCCTCCCTTTTTGGCCATTTACCTAATATAGGGTTTGTGGGGTCTACAGAGTCGCTCAAGATTTATAGCCACTTTTCGAAGATAATAGAGGTACATTGGACGTTAAGAGCCACCTATATTGACTAGGGGGGAAAACAGATGTAAGTAAAACCCCAATTATCTCAAGTTTAATTCGGCTATTTTGCAATTAAAAAGTAGAAAATTGGTACAGTGGTATAATTTTATCCTAATTTTCAGAAAATCATATAATTTTGTAAGAACTTTACATTTTTTCTGAATATAAATATTTTATCTAACCTTCAAATATGATCGCGTGTTACAAATGCAGTTCGTTATGTGTATTAAAAGAGGACAAAGACAAAAATGAGTTGTTTGGATGTGCCTGTGATATCTGCAGACAAATTATGTGTGCAAATTGCTCAGAAATAAAACCTTCAGAAATTCGAGTGGTACCAATAAAGGGGCGTATTCTTATGTTTGTTTGTGATGCTTGCATTCAGAATCTACAGAAAATACCAGAACTCTTACAGCTGTAAGTTAGATTAAAGAAACTGGAATCATCTGTCAAAGGGAGGGGTAATTTCTCCAAGCCGAGAAGCCAAGAGACCGCTCTGAAATGGTGCATGTTTCGGAGGGCGATAACATCCTGGAAAATGTAACTGTAGCACTTGGCAATCAAACGCAGCTTATTACAGAGAAACTAGATACTGTCGTTAAAAATATTTCAGAGACTAATAAAGAACTTGTGAGAATGATAACCAATGAGAAAATCATAAGTTGCATTTCAGCACCTAAGCCAGCCAATAAAGTAATGGAATCAGGAAAAGCTATTGTGGAGAGAATAGACAAAGTTATCCATACTAGGATTTGCACAGGTCGTGAAAAACCCACAATAAAGGTTGCCAACAAAAATATTGGAGAACATATTGCCAGACTTTCATGGATATACCTGTCAAACCTGGATGTAACTACTACACCTGAAGATATTATCAGTGTGCTGGATCGAAGACATGCACAACTTTGCCTATGTGAAAAACTCCCCTCAAAGTTCAAACATCCACATAGTTCCATTTTTAAGTTGTATGTCCCTGAGGAAACTGAGGAACAATACATGTCAACAGAATTCTGGCCAGATGGATGTTATGTGGCCCAATACAAGCCAAAGTCAAAAAATCATTCAAATTCTCAAAATCCATTTGTAACAAACAAAACTTTTCCTCAGAGGCATTATCGCAACAACAGAAAAAAGAACCTGTACCATTCTTAACAGCGCAAATAGCTTCAAATCTTAGTATAGTGCATATAAACCCAAGATCGATGTGTAACAAATTCTCTAATATTCGAGAATTTATAGAAGCCACACAATACCATATTGTAACCATATCTGAAACATGGTTGAATGAAGATATGTCATCTGATGCTTATGAACTAGATTCTTATAAATTCTTTAGAAAGGACCGAGATGGCAGAGGAGATGGTGTCGCTCTCTATGTTCATCATAAATTAAAGCCTACACTTTTTGGTATTCCCTAGTTCAACAATGGCATTGATCAACTGTGGATCAGAGTAAAACTTTCTGGAATGACTCTCTCTTTTGGGTGTTTATATCGTCCTCCGGCTGTCCACTACAGTGAGTTACAGTGTCTTTATGAATTTTTACCTGATGTTATACAGGAAAGTGATGTGTGCATCTGTACTGGTGACTTTAATATTAACATTAAATATTAAGAGTTGTGAATATAGATTTATCAACAATATTTTTAAAACATTTAATTTTTCTCAAGTAATCAATTCACCAACTAGGGTTACATCTGATAGTTCTTCTTTAATAGATTTAGTTCTAATTAATAAACCTGATATCCTAATAAAGTCTGGCGTCACCCTTTGTGACCCCATATACTGTGATCATGAGGCTGTGTACTGTAATATTGTAAAAATGTAGGAAAATCTAACAAATATGTTACTGGTCGAAACTTAAAAAATATTCACACACCTGAACTTCAAAGTGAATTTGAAATGATAGACTGGCATGATCTCTACTACTCTACAGATATTAACATTAAAGTGGAAATATTCAACAATAAATTAGTTGCTCTTTTTGATAGATTTTGCCCCATTCAAACAAAGAAAGTGACAAAACTTAGACCTGCTTGGCTAGCATATAACCTAAAAAAGATTATTAATATTAAAAACCAAGCCTTTCGGAAATTTATTCACATCAAAACCCCTGAGAGTAGACAATATTATCATGATTTAAAAAAATATGTCTCTTTCGCAATAAAATCAGAAAAAAAGGCCTATTATAATTTTCAGATTAATTCTCTTAGTACTACTAATAAAAATAAACACATCTGGTCTAAAATCTAAAAATGGAATATTTTAAAAGAAAATAATAATCTTATTCCTGATAATATGTGTCTGCCGAACAAGCTAAATGAAAATTTTTTAGCTTGTATTCCACAAATACCACAGGACCAATTGGTTTCCAATCTTCAGGAGGGTGAAGTAGGGTGGGAACCCATGTCTTTTTCTTTGGTAACTGAGGCAGATGTTCTACCTTGCATTTATGGTTTTGCAAGTGGAGCAGTGGGAGTTGATGGCTTGTCTGTCAATATGTTACGGGCCTCCATACCTTTTTGTTTAAGTTCACTTATTAACATAAGAAATGTCTCATTACTTACTGGAACTGTTCCTGACATCTGGAAGATGTCATTTATAACACCTATACCAAAAATACCTAACCCTTCTAGTATCACTGAACTTAGGCCTATTAGCATCTTACCAGTAACATCCAAAGTTCTCAAAAAACTTGTTAAAATTCAAATAATCAATTTTATGAAAGATAAGAACATATGGCCAAAATATCAATCAGGTTTTCGGGCTAATCATAGCTGTGTTACAGCATTACTTAAAATTACTAGTTATATAACAACTGCCTTTGATAATGGAGACTGCTGTCCATCAGTTTTAATAGACATGACCAAAGCCTTTGATTCTTTGAATATAGATTTGCTATTAGATAAACTTAAATACTATAAAATAGAAACCAATGAAAGGAAACTGGAATGGAAATATCTGATTTTAGGAATGTGAAGAGTGGGGTACCCCAGGGGTCCATACTGGGGCCCTTACTGTTTACAATTTTCTCTGCTGATCTAACAAATGTTATAAAACATTGCAATTATCATCTGTATGCAGATGATCCCCAGATTTACCCTGCTTCACCTGTGGTAGATTTGCCTGCGACTGTGGAAGCGATGAATTCAGATCTCTGCAATATATCTTTGTGGGCTACACAAAACTCTCTTGTAATTAATCCAAATAAAACACAGGCTATAATTTCTTCTAAAAATGATATTAACACAGAACATGTTCAGATTAATTTAAATAACACTTTTATTGCTTGGGAAAATGTACTAAAAAATTTGGGTTTATACATGGACAAACATTTGACCTTTAATGATCACATAAATAGTATATGTCTAAAGTCATTTTACACCTTAAAAACATTGTATGAATATAAACACATCTTAAGTTCAGAAGTTAAGAACACTCTAACAAACTCTCTTGTTCTTTCCATCCCAGGTTATTTGGATATTGTTTATGGACCCTTCCTTACAAAATTTAATAAGTACAGGGTACAGAAAATTCAAAACTCTTGTGTACGTTATGTTAGAAATTTATCTCGTAGAGATCATTGTGAGTGGAAGAGGTTAGGTGTAAGAGTAACCATAGGTTAAATCTCGCCTTTTTCACTTCATGGTGTGGGTATATGTCCTGTATACACATGCCAAATAAAGACGATATTTATTTTATTTATTTATTTATCATGTCAGCGGTCCCATATTGGATATTTATTCTCAAAATATGGGTCAACGACGCTTCATACACATGGCATGCCTGGTACATAAAATATTGAAGTTGGGAGAACCCACTTACCTCTCAGAAATGATAGTGCAGCGCGGTGAAACCCACCAAATTAATGTGAGAAATAGACAGGCTATTTCAATACCTAGACCAAGACACAGTTCTATAAAAGCTGTTTTCTGTATTTGTCAGGTCATGTCTACATTTTAATTCCAGACTACATGAAGAGCTTTAGCCGAACGTATTTTAAGTATAAAATTAGGGACTATATTTTGAATACTCTTTTGCAGTTGTAGTTCTTCTGTAGTTTTTTCTTGTGATCGTTTATTATAGTTTTAGATTTCTTTAATTTCTATTTAATATATATTTTTATATAAATATATATATATATATATATATATATGTATCTAATGGTGATTATTAAAATACGTTTTTACGGTAATTTTCACCTATTGTATGTAAATTCATTTATGTGCAATAAATATATTTTTATTTTTATTTATTTTATTTATTTTTATTTTTTTAATTTATTTATTCTACGAATTAAAAAAAACACAAGTTTCACCCATACTACATTGAACTACTTTAGGAATTGTATGAGGACGATTATCAAAGGCGACTAGATTTTTCTCTCTGGGCACAACACCAACTAACATTCTACAAAATTGGAAACGTCAATAGACGTAATTTTCGTTACGACGCTACTGAAAGTCCTCACTATATTCACACAACTAGTCAAAATAGGTGGTCTTTGAACGTCTGGGGTGGAATCGTTGGAAATTTTGTCATCAGTCAGCATTTTTTTGAAGAAAGGCTTACTGCACATCTATATCTCTAGTTTTTGAGGGAATACTTTAGAACACTATTATACCAAATCCCTATTAGGGTCCATGATCAAATATGGTTTATGCATGACGGTGCCCCAGTTCATCATACGGCTGACATTCATGCATGTCTTACTGAAGAATTTCAAGAACGCTGGAGAGGAAGAGGTGGACCCATTGCGTTGCCGCCTATATAGAATAGAATAGAATAGAAAAACATTTATTATGCAATATACAAAAATAATTACATAAAAGGTAGCATTTGCAGGGCGTTCTTCCATGATGCCTAAAAATAAAGTAACTTAACTATAAAAACATGAATACATATTACCAAAATCCAAACATTTCAAAGGTAATTTACTACACTGTTAGGACATTAAATTCAGTATCTCATTCTTGTATTTGGTCTTAAAGGTTTTAATAGCGTTTTGAGCAATTAAATTAAATACAGGTGAGTTAAGCAATTGTATCACCTGAAAAGCAAATGAGTTTCTAAACTTAGAAGTGCGATGTTGGTGTAGATTAAATCTAATAACATTTCTTAGGTTTAGATTGTGAGTTTCCTGTCTTGCTACAATATATTTCCATAGATAAATCGGACATTTTGTTTTATAAAGTTTGTACACAAATACACCAAATAGAATAACTCGATATTCATATTTAAGCAAGTTGTTTTGTACATAAGTGGGAGTGATATGAGAAAATTTGTATACACAATAAACATAACGAATGCAAGCGTTTTGGGCCAGTTAAATCTTTTTTTTTTTGGAATGGGTATAATTATAGATGTTTTCCAAATTTCAGGAAACACTCCTTCCTGAAGGCACTGATTGAATAATCTGGCTATAATTGAAACTACATGTTCAAGACCAAAGAGAAGCATGATGTAACTTATTCCATCGACGCCAATACTTTTGGATTTGATGGGAGAGAAAGCTTGGAGAATGTCATATTCAGATATGAACCTAAAAGAAAAGTTTCTATTATCAGACTCTCTAGCCTATTAGTATTATAGAAATCACGGACCTCAGCATCAACCGGAGCGGCCAACCTACTAACATCAGCAAATTGATTACTAATATCTTGTAGATTTTTTAAATGATTAGGAATTTCAGAATTATTTTTTAAATGAACATTCCATGTATTAAGTCGAGACCAAAGCATTTTGGAGTTTTTGTTGGCTCTCTGAAGTTGAAATGACATATGCCTTTTTTTCACTGCATAATGCGAAAGAAAGGTAGTTTTTAATATCTATGTAGAAGTTTTTATGCTCAATGTTACGAGTGCGTTTAAATCTATTAAATGCTTTTTTCTTTAATTGAATGATTTCTTTTATTGTGTTTGTAATGTACGGTTTATACTTCGGTTTTAATTTAACAGTTACGAAGGGTGCGTGTCTATCGAATACGTCGGTCAGTCGCTGATTAAGAGTTTGAAGTCTAGAATCCAAGGTTCCCCGTTGCCAAGCATCAGCATCGAAATTGAATCTTTGCATCTCAATGTCGAATTGTTGCTGATTAAAAGAGCGAAAGTCTCTATAGGATATTATTTTTGCGGTCTTTTTGGGTGTTTCAATTTCGATAGTAGAGTAAATAAGTCTGTGATCTGTGAGATTAAGCAAGTCTTTAGTTCCCGCGTTTACCACATTAGCATTACTGTCTACACAAAGAATATCAATAAGGGTACATATGCTTCTTGTTATTCTTGTTGGGTCAGTGATAGTTTGTTTTAGATTAAACATATGTAACAAAGATCTTAACTGATTGCTCTCTACCGTCTCACTTAGGAGATCAACATTCAAGTCACCCAAGAGAAGGGTATAATCAAAAGAAGGCCACAGGGAGGATAATATATCTTCAACACAAAATATGTTTCTAAAACTGACTGATGGAGGTTTGTAAAGCGCTCCCATTAAAACTCTTTTGTTTTTCAAAGACAATCCTATCACAAAGACACATTCCATCACTTGCCGCGGAGATATCATTGACTTTACATTTAATACAGTCAGCCATATATACACCAACGCCCCCTCCCCGAGTTATTCTGTCACTACGAAAAAGCTGATAACCAGAAACATGTAAAAGTGAATCTGGATAATGCGGGGATAACCACGTTTCTGTAATTGCAAAAATATCAAATTTTTCAAACACAAGTAACTCCTTTATATCGGCAAATGATGGAATGAGGGATCTAATATTTATATGTGCAACACGGAGATTCATTGACTTGGACACAGATACTATTGGCCCATCAGTTTTGCCTGTGCTGGATCTAAAAAAGATATATTTTGTATGCTATTGGGATCAACAGTATCCCGAATATTAGATTCCAGATTTGAAAAATTTTGAGACACGACCGTGTCACCGCAGACTTTGACCTCAGATGCATCAGTTTGGCCCACCAAGGGACCATTCGCGTCACCATCCATATCCCCGAAACTCTCAGTGCCACCAAGGACAACCAAGTCTGGTGATGACCAAAGGGAAGCAAAAGATAAAAACGCATTTTTAATTCAGTTAGAAACCTTAAAACGACCCGTTTTGCTCAAATAAATACGATTTCTCATATAGTCTCTATCGATTAAGTTACTATTGTACAAGTCTAATAAATCTACGTTATCAATTGTACTACATTTCAATTTATCAATTATTTGCCTAAAACTATGATTGATTTTTAAAATATCATATAAAATATTATTTGTTGATGATACTCCATGAAATTTTCAAATTCAAATTCAAGTTCCTTTATTCACAAACAGATCACAATGTGACATGTGTTTCGTCGAAGATTATCAAAGTAAAATACATATAATAATATAATAGGTTAAGAATAATACTACAACATACCTAATCAAGTTAAAAGTGAAATAAAATAGTGTAAAAGTTAAAATACAAAATACAAGTCAGAATATTTCAAGATCATACAAAGTTTCTAGAAAAAAAATCATTCAAACTGTAAATGGGATCCCTACAAAGCAAGTCAAATAGTTTTCTTTTAAAAGATTTTAAATTTATAGTTCGTCTGAGTTCAATCGGCAAGTGATTATATATTTTTAAGGGCATTACAAGGGAACTTTTAGCAGTTGCAGTCAGTCGAACAGCCGGTAGTCTTAAGTCGGAACCATTTCTGAGTGGATAGCAGTGAGGCATGTCATCAACCAGAGTAAAAGAGTTAAGATTCTTACGAATGTACAGGGCACATTGAAGTATATAAATTGATACAACTGTCAACAGTTGAAGATTTGAGAAGAGTGGACGACAAGATTCCCTTGATCCCTTGAAGAGGATTGCTCGAATAATCCTCTTTTGTGCAACTAATACCTCATTCACTCTCAAGCAATTTCCCCAAGCTACTATAGCATAATTTAACAAGGAATAGACGTAGGCATAGTAATAAGACATTAGTATGCTTCTATCAACTACTGCTCTTAGTTTCCAAATGACAAACGAATGGGTGGCAAGTTTTTTAAGAATATAGTCGACATGACCTGACCAATTAAAGTTACAATCCATGATGACGCCTAGGAACTTAGCAGTGTTAACATTGCCCATATCATTACCACATATATTTAGACTTAGACTTGTGTCATTTGCACGGGTACTGAACAGCATTAAGAGTGTTTTTTGTAAATTGAGGACAAGATTGTTCAATCTGCAATAATCAAGCATTTGCTCAATGCTGACCTTTTGTAGGAATGGTGCATATAATTAAATTTGTGAAAGCGATATCAATTGACAACGCTTTAATTATAGGATCTACTTCAAAATTGTTAATGCCACCTAAAACTACTACACAGTTAGAAAGTGTATAGTCTCTGGCAAAGCCATGCACACTTGAAAGGGGGTCATTAAATGGGGCATTGGGTTTGCACAATACTTCGAGATTGAAATCATCACCAAGGATCGAACGGAGACTTGCATATAGATGTTTACCAACGTTATCTGTTACCAGCAGCACTCTATGTTTCTCCTTATTTGTGCACACAGTAATATTTAGGGATTCATGTGTGAGCTTAAATGACCTTTTTTGACTTGAACTGGGGCTTGAGTGTGTATCTTGTGAGACTTGTTTGGCCTCAAAGAGTTCCACTTTGGCCTCCTTCAGCTCCTTATCATAAAGTTCATTTTTCCTTTTCCAATACTTCAATGCTAGTTAGAAGGTTAATCTTTAAGACCATCAATTCACTGAGCTCCCTCACTAACACTTCGTTCTTGGACTGGATTTCCTTAATATCGTTAAGAAGGGCTTTATTTGCATTTTTTAGCTGTAAATTTATACAACTTGGATCAATAGTTTCAGCATACTGATTAACGTTAGAAATGTATTTATTCTTGGAGTTTTCAGGAGCGCGGTCTTGAGTCCCCTCCTTCAGTCTCTTTATGTGAGCATCTTTTGCTGCGTTGTCAGCAAGGAGGCCAGATAATTCCTTATTAAGTTGCTGCAAATTATCAGAGTATTTACATTCCAATTTTTCAATGGATGTCTTTAATGCTTTCAACTTGAGATTGGCCAGTTCATCTTGAAGGTTTTTCAATTTGTGGATGTCTCCTATCAGTGGCTTACACTGCCTACAGTAGAATAAGATATTCCTTTGGGCTAAGGAGATTGCATGGGTTTCTGTTGTTGTCAGTTGAGCACACTTTTTACAAAAACATCGCTCACAGCCGTCGCATGGAGTTCCAAAAAGTTCGTCGTCCTTGGGTCTGCCTTTCAGAATGCATTGCTTAAGGCAGCTCGTGCACTTTAAGAGTGACATTATCTTCAGAGTAAAATAGTTGGAGATAGAGATAAATTAAAATCACAAAATGACAACTGTACTACAATTTGTACATTTCGGACCACTATGGCAATGTTAACAATCCTAAATTTCAATCGTCGAACAGAAGCATAAAAAAGTTTACTTATTTTTTGCACTTTTATGTTATTTCCTTATCACTGAAGTGTGAATAAATAGATCTTATAAATGTTTGAAATATTTCGGATTCCACAGCAAGAAACAAAGCTCAAAAGCAAGCAAGATGAGATATTTATTAATTAATTTAGGTCGATCTGATGATATTTGATGTATTTTCCACGGCACTAAACAAATTGGGAATTTATTGCAGTAAAACACCCGAAAAAAACATAAAAAACGACGGAACACAACACCCGTGTGTACTGAACAAAGATCCCCTTATTTGACAAAAATGGACTTTTTCCTTTGAGGCTTTGTTAAAAATTTAGTCTCTCAAATACCTCCGACTACAAAAGAAAATATGAAGGTAAGAATCCAAAGTGTATTTAATGATATTAATTTTAATACATTAAGAAATGTTAGTCTATCTTTTGAAAATCTTTTAAATATTTAGTTTTTACTGTTTTATACGCTTTATTACTTAGTATTGTTTTTATTGTTTTATTTTTTTATTTTTCCATTCTAATTGCTCTAGGGAGGACAACTTAACAATTAAATTAAACTAGTTGTTAAGATGTCCACTCTAAGTCGTAACTAGTTTAAAAGAGTTTTGACTCAATCAGTTTTTGTGTATTCTATATTTCCCGTCTCATCAAACCCTTGCATGATCTTTCAAAAGCGCTTCTCGGATACCTTTCGTGATATATTCAAGACTAATAAACAATTGCATTCATTGTGGTAAGATTGACAAGCAAAAATCTTTTTTGGCATTTTCGCAACTGAATAAATATATCTAAATGAAGCAAATATTTAATAAAATTACATATCTCAACATGTACATAATCTGTCTACATGTTGAGATAATTTACCTAATTTAAAGTTGGATATTTTTATTCAGTTGCGAAACTGCCAAAAAAGATTTTTATGTGTCAATTGCAGTCACACATAATTTATCTAGATCATTGTAATACTATCACTTGTATTTGTAAAATTTTGAAATAAAATCTTTTATTATTAGTGATAATTTTTATTTTTTGAAATTTTCAATTTTTTCGACCCATCCATGCTAGTATGAATAAATTTTAAAAAACTTTATCTTAAAAGAAGACCACTTTGCACTATTTTCCTGTAATAAATTTAGATGTCCACCTCTCATGTTTTCGAAAAGTTGCTATAAATCTTGAACAACTCTGTATAGACCACACAAACCGTATACAAAATCAATAGCTAATAAGGGAGGAATGTGAAAATATAATAATTTACAGAGCATGCTATTTAGATTAATCGATAAAATTTGTATCCAGAATTTTTATTTACCCTGTATACCGTAATCAAAGAATGCTAAAGAACCGCAGTTAAAAGAAGACCACATTTGGAAATTTTCACCATGCTAAAATGATTTATGCTAACGCATTAAAAAAAGAATACAAGCCGACAAAGATACGTCACATAATATCGAAAAGTGGCCATAAACCCTGTATTGGGTGAATGGCCAAAAAGGGAGGAATCGGAAAATAAAACAATATACAGGGTGCTCCATTTAAAAAAATGTAAATTTGGTTTGTGGAAAACGTATCCTCAACCCTGCATAATCTAAAATAATTTTAGGTTATAGCTCTCAGCAGTCCTTTGTATTTTTGTACAATTTTGTTCTAATTCTCACAATAACCAAGCTATTGAATTTGAACGCACTGTTGGACCACACTGTATATCATTTAAACACAAAATAAATGCCCTTTTTCTTGTGCACTCTGTGAACCTGCAAGTCTTTAATTTAGGCAGATTGTGTAATACATAATATGTGGAAACGGTTTGGACTTTTTTAGAAGAGCCCAGACAGACGATGCAACTTTATGTTTTTACTCAATATGCTGATGCTTAATGCACTGACTAAGCTCTTCGCGAAATGACGAATTTCTCGATAAGACTAAGATATATCCATATATTTATTTGGTAGTAAGATAACACACTTTATAAATATCAATATTTGCCTATTTTCTTTATTACGAGGACAGTTCTGTTAAAAGGGTTTTACCGAATTTTGTACCTAAATAACCAGGACCTTATAGGAGATTATAAGTACAATTTATGCAATATCTATAAAATTATTGCCAACATAAACTGTTATCTATATGTGGTGGAATTTGTTACGAGGGATATTCCGGGTAAAGCAAAATTACACGATTTTTAAAATTTATTTTTCTTCACATTCATTTTCAATATATTTTCTACTGTTTCTTCATATACACATACCGTTTTTTTATTTTAATTATTTTGCATTTATTTTACGATATGGGTTGGATCCCCGCTCGTACCATTGTCTTACCTGTATAATCGAAAATAACTTTAGATTGTAGCTCTCAGCAAACTACCAGTTTCGTATAATTTTTTTTTCCTAATCCCCACAATAGCCGAGCTAATAGACTTGAACGCACTGTTAGACCACCCTGTATGTAAGGCGCAGAATCGTACAAAATTATCCTACTATAACGCCGAATCCATAGCATCTGTATGGTAACAAAAATACTGCAGATCACAAAATAAAACCAGTTTCTACCTATGCCACACTTGATTTTGGGCATAATTTAAAATTAATTAAATAAGTAGTTTTTACATTGTCCCACACAGCGATTTTGTTATTTCGCTATCTTGAATTCGTTACACAACTTTAACAGTTTATCTTTATATTACATTTAATGCACAGAATTTGAAATTAATCTAATAAGTAGTCTTATATTCATTCCAAAATATTACTTGTTCATGTACACTCGATTTTTTTACAATATTTCAGGTAAAGTAGCTTTTTTTTAGTAATAATTTTTTAATTTTGGCATCAAGGGACGCTAAAACGCGAAGATATGTAAAACCTGCTAGCGTAATTTTTTGAGATTACAAAAATTTTATTTGGCCGCCATTTTGTTCCACCATTAAATTAGTGCCATAGTTTTACCAATTCATCTCTATAATACAATTAGTTATGGTACATAATTTGAAATCAGTTCATTAAGTAGTTTTTTTAGGCTGAATTTTTAAATATTTTATTAAATCCCCATTTTGTTGTTCCATCTTGTATTCATGCCAAAATTTTACCAGCTGATTCCTACAAAATACTTGATTTTTGTGCTAATTGGATAATTAGTTTTTTAAGTAATACATTTTTGTTAATGTTTCATTAGGCCGTCGTCTTGTTCCGGCATATTGGATTTTTGCCAAAATCTTACCAGGTCATCCCCATATGAGTCTTAATTTTTTACTAAAATTTGAAGTCAATCTGGTGAGTAATTTTTAAGCAATTCCGCAAACTGATAGACAGACAGACAAACCGACAGACGGACCAACGGTCTTGAGAAAACATATTTTTGGCATCTCGGGATGCCAAAACGCGAAGATATGTAAAACCTTAGAATATGATTTTTTCAAATTACGAAAATTTTATTTGGCCGCCATCTTTAATTAATACTACAGTTTTACTAGCATCTCTATACTACAATAAGTTATGGCACACAATTTTAAATCAGTTCATTAAGTAGTTTTTTCAGGCTGAATGTTTAAATATTTTATTAAACCCCCATTTTGTATATATATATATATATATATATATATATATATATATATATATATATATATATATATATAAATCAGTTCATTGAGTAGTTTTTTCAGGCTGAATGTTTAAATATTTTATTCCGCCATTTTGGATTCATACCAAAATTTTAAATATTTTGTCTCTTTTTCGAATTCGCAGAGTTAATATGCTGTTTCGTTTATATGCCGTTATAAAAGCTTGGCAACGCTGTAAGGATGTCACAACTTACTTGAAATTTTGGCGGATGTTTTAGCGTAGCTTTTGCGCAAATGTATATTAGATATAAATGGATGTCACAAAGTTCCAATTTCCATCGGATGTCGCAACACCAGAAGGATCAATATATATATATATATATATATATATATATATATATATATATATACATACACCTACATACACACATATATATACATATATACATATATCGAATAAAATATTTTATGACATAAAAGCACCATAAAAACAGGAAAATGCCCATATATTAATATAAGCCCACTTTCATAGTCAGTTACAAACATAAACTAATTTAAAGAAATTTACACAAGTACATTTACATAAATTGCAAAAAAAAGCAATGGAATTTAACCATAGGTTTTCAAGTTTAGATGTGTTTCCAAACTTCTAACAAAAAGATCTAGTTGGCATTTCTGATACATTCATAGGAAGGTTATTAAAAGACATTGCTGCCTGAGTAAGGGGATTGTTAAGTGCTTTACTGGTTCTAATTGATGAAATATGGATATTGTTACTACCTTTGGTGGTACCATTGTTGTGATATTCCTCATTAAATGTTAAATTGACATTACATTTAAGTTTATTGTTTAAGATTTTATAGAATTGTTTACACTGGTTTAACTTTAATATATACAATGCTGTTTTTAAATATAGGTCCCTGGTAGGCGTTCTGTTGTTTTTTTGAAATAAAATCTTAACTCTATTTTGTAGAAGTTGGATATCATAACTAATGATATTTTTTTTTTGTTGAAAACCATATAGACAGTCTTTTCTTCATTAATTTTTAATTTATTATGCAATAGCCACTTTGAGTATTTAGATAGATTATTATTTATTATATCTTCATGAATCTTAACTTAGCTGGATTACTTGAAAGCATTTGACTTCCTTGATCACAATATCTTATAATATAGTACTAACTATATTTTCTTAAATTGTATACAAACTATTGATGTATGTAAACACTGATTTGCAATAACATTAATAAACTTGTTTCTTGTTCCTTTCATGATATCTGTTACATTTTGTAGCGTTTAGCTTATTAGCAAGTAATATGTAATGTAAGCAATTCACCACTAATAATATCTCCAGGAGACCAACAGGGTAGTATACTGGGCCCTCTTCTTTCAACCTTATGTATGAGTAATTTTTACTCCTTCCTTAAAACACTGCGATTACCATGTATACACAGGCGATACCCAATTATATTGCCCTTTTGACCTATCCAATAGGACATTAACATGTGAAAAGATTAATGAAGACCTTGATGCCATTCTAAAAATATCTCATGACCATTTCAAATGCTATACTTTTTGGAGCTGAATCTTCAAAGGAAACTTTAATATTACGCTAGCGAAAGAATCAGTTGAATTTTTCGAGTGCTGTAGATCATTGGTTCTTATGTTGGACTCTACATTGTGTTTAAGCAACATGTTACATCTCTACTTAGAATTGAGAAGAGTTTACCCTTCTCTTAAATTCATTTTCTCACAGCACCACTTTTTGAACACAATACAGTTTCTTGAGCTTGTAGAAAAGAATCACCACAGATGGAGGGATTTTTACTTTTAAGACTCTAAAAAATAAAAACTGGTTTAGAGAACAAAGGACAATTAAACGGCCTTTTGAGGAATTACTTTTTTTCAAATATCCTACCAATTAATTTGTTGTAGTTCAAGAAATTACCAAAAAATAGCAGTTGCTTCTTAATTGAATATTCAGATTGTAACATCATGGCAGATTGTTTTTAAGTTCAACTTTTTGTACATTTAATTAGAGGCCGCCCAATAAATGATTGTTGATTAGTAACTTTTAATGATGCCTAAACAATATCTTCCATATTTCTATGTACAGCAAAATAAAAGACCCGTGGAGTAGTGCATAAAGGATCACATCTAGACCTAATTCTTCTGCTTTTGGTCATTGTCTCAAATTTAATAATTACTTTTTCACTCCCAACATAAATTATGGTATCATATTTTTCACGGAGTGGGTAGTAGTGAACTGAAGATGATCTGTCTAGTTCCTCCAAACTAGAGATCAAACTGTGTTTGCTTAAACAATTAAATTAATTTTTCATTTGGTTTTAAACCAGTTTGTTAATACTATTTTCAAGTAAATTTGACAATCTTATCTTGGGTTTTTTCAATAGAGGATCTTGACAAAATTAGATGAATTAAATGTGATTAGTGGTAAATAATTTTTGTTATATGCATCCTCTTTTTAAAATTATATATATTAATTATTCGTTTTTCTGAGTAAAATGTATTTTCTGTTATGTTCAGTTGTTTGTAATTTTTTAAAAGTTAGTTATTTCTATTAATATTTTATTTTACAAATGCTATCAACAAAACTCTTTTTATAATCTATAAACACTACATTAAAAGTCTTGGACTCGTTCATAAGAAGCAATATAAATAAGTTCTGCCTCAAAATAGCATATCTTTAGTTATAACTAGTCCACAGAAGATATTAAAAAGATTATGGCAACATATAGTAGCAATAAACTCTATACTATATAGGTTTCAATATACAGCAGGCCTACCACTCCCACTCAACTGGAGCATTATATTGTAATCAACACGCTCTACAGTATATTAATTAAAATATTAGGAAATATATTCGATATTTACATACCAAAAGTAGTTATAACAATATCCCAATATCCTGTATGGATGGATGCAGAAGTCACAATTAGATTAATTAATTATAAGAATAAAGTTCACGGGTGGGGTGGAAGACCTACAAAGATGCAGGTGACTACACTCGTTTCTCTTATCTAAGAAAAGAAGTTAGAAAAAAATGTTAATAAAGGCTATATAAAATACATTGGAAAAACTGAGGACAATATAAAAATTGATACAAAATTTTGGTAACAAAAAAAAACCAAATTTCTGTAAAATGATTTCATATAATGATTTACATGCTTCCACTAATAAGGATATTATAATATGAACTTTTTTCTAAATACCTTAGCAGCATCTTCGAACCATATATGATCCCGCCTTAAGTTAACCATGTCCCCACTTCAAATAGTTTTACTATAAATAACATTTCACAGCAAAGTATTAAAATAGCGTTAACGAACCTTGATCCAAATAAAGGACCGGGTTCTGATGGTATTCCTGCATCTTTTATGTGGTGTCCAAGTCTCTGTCAGCCTTTGTATCTATTATATAATTAATTAAAGCATTTGGGTTGGTAACTATCCAAAGCTTTGGAAAGTGCCACAAATAGTACCTGTATTTAAATCTGGGGTAAAACTTAGTGTGGTTAATTACACACATGCACCTTTTTTTGTTTTTGTTTTAAGTTTACTATTTAGTATTTTCTTGAAAGATATTTGAGAGTGTTTTTCACTCAAATCACTGACTGTACGCTGTACGATCTGTATCTAAATAATATGAAATTAAAATATAGGGATATTATCAAAGATTTCGGTGTAAGTTTGGATTTCAGACTCACATTTGATAAACACATACATATTAGTAATGGATTTTTTTAAGTGTCATTAATTATACTATGCCTTCACTTGAAAACACAGCTACAGTCTTGAATCTAATGTTTAAACAAAATTTTATTTAATGCAAGTTAATATATTCTTCACAAAAGGCAGATATTCTACATTCCTAGGTCAAGCTTTAACATTTTTTTGGAACTCACCAGTTATGCAATATACGCAAACATTTAATAATTTTATGTAGATCGATTGCGAGTTGTTTAATTTGCGTTTTTTATAGCATTTAACAGGCATACAGTAGCAAGCCACATCCCCGCTAGCCACCTTTTTTTTGGACTTATTACATTTTCTCAAAGACTTAAGTTAGCACAGAAACTTATGTCAGTTATTTGTTAAATCTCTTTACGAAAGTAAAGAAATATTAGATCATGCATTTCTCTATTTATCTATAATAAAATTGACCACTGTTCACTTAAGATGAAATATTGATTTCTGATTTGAATCTAAAAAAACTAAATTCACCATATTCAAGACTTAAGTCAATAAAGAGATTTAAATCAATAAAAATACAAGTCATTTTCTTGTTTAACTTACCTTGAACCAATATTGAAATAAAACTAACACTCAGATAGTAATTTATTTTGGGTTTGAGTATTGTATAGAAAATTACTTTGAGGTTTTACGAGTTCAGAAACAAACTAAATTATCAAATTTGATAATTAATCTATAGTTAAAAAAGTTGATATAAATATATAATAATTTACTTATAACAAAAGAAATATAATATTTACCTTTTTCCCAAAAATGGTAGTTCTTTGACGCCCGGTTTTATAAGATTTTTTTTTGATGATTAGTATATTAGGATTTTGTTTACATTTTCAGAATGAAAAAGAGAAAATTGAGATACATAAGGACATTACAGTTTCTTTTTTAAAGTCTTTTCAACTTCAACCAGAAGATATTATTGCTCTTTATGGAGATACACAGAAGCGAGATGTTCATATTACTTATGACACGTTCAGAGCCTTAGACAAAGTTCAAAACATTCACAGTAATTGCAATATATTAATGCAAGCTGGTTTACAGACGTTAGCTCTAGATATAATGGAACAAATGACATTACATCAAGAAGGTAAAATATTGATCATACCAGTACAGGGGTTTTAAACCTATTACCTACTATTTTAATTATTTTATTTAATTGAATATCAATAATTTGAACATTAGATTTAAACAGTTTCTAAAAGTTAGTAGGTGAAAATAATGTTTGGTAGATATATCATTACTTATTTATTGTAGATGATTTTGTAAGCATTAAAACTGTAATATATAATTCATTATTAATTAATTTACATTAGAAGTTGTCGCATCCACTTTTGATAACGCATTTATATCTTTGCGAATAATTAATTATTTCGTAAATTGGATATCAAAGTCACATTAACTCAGAAATATACTAATATTAGTAATTATTCTAGTAGTAGAATAATATAATTAATTGTTTAACACAATAGCAACCTTATTGCAACAGCGAAACTACTTGCCCTCACAATTTGCCAAAATGACTTTCAGATGACAACCGTGGCCTTTAAATCAAATTTGAAAAATTGAACAGAGTTAAGCTTTACTTGAAGGAAATCCATTTTAACTAAGTAAATGACAACACTTGGTTTAAATTTCTACTTAATCTATTTAAAAAAAAACACATGACAATTGTTTCGCCAACACTATGGCTTCATCAGATGAGAAATCAAATAACAGTGTGACACAAAATGTAGACAACCCTTTCTTACCATTATTGTGAATACTATACAGGTACCGCATGGTCATTATAACTTGTCCGCGTGTTAATCTGCTATTAATTTCTCAAAATTCAAAATGATTAAAAAAAATCTTAGGCAAGTTAATAAGTTTGACTACTAAGTCCTGCGTAAGTATATCGAAAAAAGCGATAATTATTCTGAACCTACTTTACCAGCCACTACTAGACATACTGGAAGAAGTCAACATTGCTCACTATTAACTAAAAGGAGGAAATCCCTTAATAATTAAAACATAAATATACATACCTTTAAATCTCCACACCATCCATGTATTTAATATTTTTTATTATAACAACCTTCATTTCGTATATAAAATACTTGCTATAACTTTATATGGACAGGATTCCTGATATTTCTGTACTTTTCGAAATTTATATCAATTTTCACCGCCGCTCAAGACAGATAGATCAACAGTTATTTGAAGGCATCTCGAGTTAAAAACATCGCGACCCGGTCAAACTGCTTATTATGACATGTCAGTCAAAGCTACACAGCTGGTAGAGCTAAGCCAACTTGGAAAAGAGGTAACTTCAATGGCAAATTAAAAAATAATAAATTTTATTCGAAATAAGATTTTATCCAATTTTTCGACTTTGGATAAAAAAGTAAGTCTATGTCTTATAGCAAACACATGGAATTTTTGATATATTTATGCCGATACGACTTTGCGAAGGACCAAGGAATGTCCAACAAAGTTTGTACACGCTACAGTTAAAAAATGTCTCAAAAATCGCTTCTAACCCTGATCAAGCTGATTTTCACACTAGCCTCTAGAACAACGTTTGTTAATGAGCTACAGGGCCAAACGTAAAACCATGGGGAAATATATGAAAATAAAATTGCAAATTTGTTTCTAAATGGCCCTGTATATACCGGAGAGTAATTTTGGCGATGTGGTTTTTTCAATCCGTGGAGGGAAATTTGGGTTTGGGTTTTTTTTGTTTAATTTCAACCTTTTTCGCGGCTTGATTTTGAATCTTCTTTATATTTCTCATCGAACACCTGTTTTACCTTGACAAAGTAGTCAGGGTTCAGATATTGGTCGTTAACGAACTTTTCCGAGATTTTTAAACGAGAAGTCCGAAAAAAAATGTCACACCTCGCAAAATTAACCATCGTGACCTTCATTTTCAATCATCGGAGTTTCGGAAAGAGTGTCTTTATTGGGCGCCATTGCCGGCTTATTATAAGCCCTAATGAAATTATGTTTTTACCAAAAGAAGCACCCATTTATCCTCTACGCTCGAGCCCATAAAATCATATTTCCCCGACGTCCCGAAATTATTAATTATGCTAATAGGTTGATAATTTGTGATATTAGTTTTATCACCTGTCTCAAATATTGGAGTCACAATAGAAGTTTTGAATTTACTTGGTACTTACCTGTTTAAAATATCAGATTAATAATATGTATTAAAGGGTCAATTATAAACTGATGAATTGATTTTATTAGTTTTACATTTTAGTTATCAATGCCTGAGGCACAGTTATTTTTTAAAGCTGCATATTTGATCAATTCCTCGCCTCAAAGGTGATGATATTTGGTGACTTAATCACTTAATCTTTAGCTCAAACAATGACAAAGAACAAATATTATATGACTGTATTTGCTTTTATGATTTTTCTCAATACAACAATGTCCCAAATTTTAATGATGTGACGTTAGACCTAATTTTCTCAAATTTTCCTAATATTTCAGTTTGTAATAATGATGACCCATTAACTGGGGTTGGCCCACATCACCCAGCTTTGGCTTTAGAATTGTATATTGACATTGTACGTGATATGGCAACAGAGACGCATTCAGCTAAGTTTGATTTTTCTAATGCTGATTATGATCAACTAAATGATTTCTTTGAGAATATAGATTGGGGCTTCTTGTCTCATCCTAGTGTCATTGATGCTACTGAAATGTTTTATACAGTATTAAATGTGACTATTGAGTTATACGTCCCAAAAAGAAAGACAGTTCCTGTAAAATATCCACAGTATTTCTCTTCGAGGACAATATCGTTGATCAAACAAAAAAACTAAGGCTTACAAAGCTTATCGTACCACTAGGTCTCAATTGGACTATAACAACTTTAAGCTATTGTGGTCACAATCAAAACTCTCAATAAATGACGACTACAACACTTTTATCCAGTATACTCAAAGGAACATCTCAAATAACATAAAATCCTTCTGGAGATACATTAAGACTAAACGTAGTACTTTCGGATATCCAAAAACTTTGAAATACAATAACTCTGAGTTGAGTAACCCCGAGGATATTGCCAATATGTTCGCCGATTATTTCCTTTCAGTTTACAAATCCTATGATACTGGACCGGATGACACATCTTGGTCCCATATTCAGAGTAATATAGTCCTTTCGGAAATCAAAATTGATAGTTCCCTGGTTTTTGCCAAGCTGATCGAATTGGACGAGAGCAAAGCTGCCGGTCCTGATGAAGTTCCCCCGATGGTCATACGAAATTGTAGTCCAACCCTGACCATACCTTTAACTTACCTCTTTCAACTATCTTTAACTCTTGGCGTATTTCCGACTATATGGAAAACTGCTTATTTCATGGCCATTTTTAAAAGTGGCGACCGATCAGACATATGTAACTTCCGCCCGATATCAGGTCTAGACTGTATAGCGAAGGTTCTCGAAAGTCTCGTCGTTGATGAGCTGTTGCTCAACTTTCGTAACACGTTCTCCCAAAATCAACACGGGTTTTTACCAGGGCGCTCTTGTCAAACAAATCTTTGCGTCTATGCAGAATTTCTGGCGACCGCAATAGATTCTGGCGGTCAGATTGACTCGATATACTTCGACTTTAAGAAGGCGTTTGACAGGGTTGATCACACAATCTTGATAAAAAAATTACAATCGTATGGAGTTGTTAACCCCTTATTGTCGTAGTTGGCTAGTTATCTTCAGGGACGTACACAAGTAGTCAAGATGCATGAAACAGTCTTCAGGGAAATTGTGGTATCTTCCGGGGTGCCCCAAGGCTCACACCTGGGGCCATTGCTGTTCCTTATCTTTATTAACGACTTGGCTAATTTATTCAAATATTGTCAATTTCTTTTTTATGCCGACGACCTCAAAATCTACAAGCAGATCAAAAATACCAATTGCTGCCTGGAATTGCAAAATAATATTAACATATTAATTGGTGCACTCATAACAGAATGGATTTAAAGTTATTGAAATGCAAAGTGATAACTTTTACTAAAAAAAGGGAACCGATTACCAACCAGTATTTTATTAATGACACGCGTATATCCAGGGTAAACCTTATCAACGATCTAGGAGTATTCTTTGATGCTGAGTTGAGATTCAATGATTACATCAATCATGTTTTGGCAAAGTCTTATAAAATGACAGGGTTCATTATGAGACAATGCTGGGACTTCACTAACATCGAAGTCTTGAAAACTCTATTCTTCAGCTTAGCACGCAGTCATCTGGAATACTGTTGTCTGGTCTGGTCCCCCTTCTACAAAGTACATGTCAAGAGAATTGAACGCGTAAAACTAAAATTTGTCAATTTCCTATTATTCAAACTTCGTATCGACAAAAACACGCTCACTCATCAGGAACGTCTGCAAACACTTGGTGTGGATAGCCTAGACAGACGGAGAATTCATCTCACTTTAGCTTTTGGACACAAGATCCTGAATAATGTTATAGACTGCCCCACTCTTCTGGCGCAGTTCAATTTCCGCGTTCCTGCGCGTAACACCCGACTAGCTGACTTGTTCCTAGTCAGTAAGAGTCGCATGGATGTAGGGCGCAACAGGGCCTCGAATCGTATGATGTAGTACTTTAACGGCTATATCCCGTCTAAGTTTAATCTAAATTGTAAGCCTTTCACTTTTAAGAATAAATTAAAAATTCTGATTGGTGGTTAATCCGACTGAAACTGCTGCTCTGTTGCCCCGTTTCCGTTCCCGTTTTGTCTTACGATTTATACCTGTGAAGTACGAATTAGCTCATGGATTTAAAACCAATATAGGTGTCAGTATTTTAAGTCTCTTTTGTCATATTATTTTATTTTTAAATTTAGTTTAATGTTTAAACCATTTAGAGATCCTTCTCTGTAGTGTATTGTTATTGAATAAAGAGTGAATATGTTTAATAATTTCATTTCTGTTGACTGGTTTTAAAAACACTGAGGACTGCTGTTGACAGTAAATATTAGATTGAACTGTGGGGGATTTTATCTTGTTATACATGTCAAGGCCAATATTTATAAAGAATTGGTTACAAAAGCTAGCCATATCTGTTTTATTTAAAATAAGGGAATCATTGTTCTTTATTTGGATCAGTTTATTATCTTTAGCTTTATTTTCGTCAGTGGCCTCAGATATGATCCTATAAATTTTCTTGATATTGTTTTGATTTTTTCTATTTGTGTTTTGTAATAATCATACTTACATTTATTTATAATTCTGCTAAGGCTATTTCTGTAGTCCTTATATCTTTTACTCTCAAGTTCATTATAATTTGTAAGTAATCTTTTTTTAAGTTTATTTCTTTGTTTTATACAGTTTATGATTCCATTTGTTTTCTACAGCTTTAATTTATTTTGAATTTTTACTTTGTATAATTTTTTTTCATTAGATTTATTTATAATGGAATCAATTGTTTCATAAAATTTTTCTGTAACCAATTCAGAATCATTGCATTCTGTGACGCTTAACCAACTTTGTGCTTGAATCAATGTAGTGAGTATTTGAAAATCAGTTTTCATAATAGAATTCGTTGTATATTGAGGCTGTACATGGTTTTTTAAATTTTGTTTGTCAATGTTAATCATTATTGGATATAGATGCATAGTTTTATAATGCCTATTCACAAATCTGGTAATGTGGAAAATGTTAGAACTTAAGAGGAGTATGTGTACAGTCAGGAATGGCTAAGTTATTTGACAGTTTCGTATTTTACTAGTTTAGCTATATTGCAAGGGTTTTGTTAAGGCAGCTCAGTTTAGATTCTGTAAAGATAGGTCTACCACTGAAAACTTGACAGATTGCCTTATTAGAAGTTTTGTAAAGGGTATATTATGTGGATGCAATCTACACTGACTAGCTAAGCTTGGGGCGTGGGATTCTCTTAGGGTCTCGTGGAGTGGTTGGAAAGCTTTCTTATTGAGAGGACGCCAGTTCAGCCGTGAGAATCAATAGCAACGGGTCAACTGCCTTTAATATTATGTTCAGTGTTCTTCAGGGGCCCCACTGTTCATTTTGTTCATAAATGATATTACTGATGTTTTATGCCATTCAGATGTTTTGATGTTTGCAGATGACTTAAAGCTGTACAGCACGATTAGACAATTGGAAAATGCAAGTGTGACTCAAAGATAATTTGAATGTGCTCTGGTAGTGGACACAATATAATCATTTATTCTTAAACATTAAGGAATGCTTTTATATCAGTTTTTTTTGAAGCAGTGGAAGAGTTCCAACCATGTATGTATATGCCATAAATAATGTAGATTTATCCTATTGGTAAATACCTTGGTGTGTGGTTTGATGGAAAGTTGCCTTTTGTTGAGAATGCTTCTAGAGTGAGTATTAAGGGTGTGTACTTAAAAATTGTTTTCAATTATCTGTTGATATTATCAAAATATTATATTACTCACTTGTAAGATCTAGTTTGGAATATAAAACTACCAAGCGCCTAAAATGCAATTGACAGTCTAGCACAGGCTTTTTAGGTTCACTACTTTTAAATGTAATATTAATATGAAGAATTACTATATGCTGACTGCATTAAATTTAGCTACACTTAAGAGTAGAATATGTTTGGTTTGTGTTTTGTTTTTAAAATTCTGAATGGTACCACTGATTGTGCACAGATACTGTCTAAGATACATTTTAATATTCCTAATAGATCCCTATGTCATAACAACTTAATTGCTTTCTATTCTACCAACTATGGCCCCCACTCCCCTATTGATGGAACGCTGCGTATTATCAATGCTTTTCGTTCAAATATTGACATGTTTAACTGTAATCTCTCTGGCTTTGAAAAGAAAATTACCTCTTTGATTTAAAATGTATGTATTTATTTTGTTTAAGGATTTATTGTGTTTTTATACATGATTACATTTTTAGGATTTCTATTGCCCACCATCTATCTTGTTATTTATGCGATATATTTTGTTAAAAATGCTGTTACGTGTAAATTTAATAAACGAAAAAAAAATAAAAAACTTTTCAAAAAATTTAATCATCTAGGAATTACATTTTTTTCAAGCTGATAGTGATACAGATGTAGATCTAATTAAAATGACTTTATTCATGCGCTAAAAAAACCATAACCGTTGTAGGAGATGACATGGATCCTATGGTTTTACTTATTCATTATAATACAAAGACTAACAATATCTACATTCTACAACCTGGAAAATCCAGTAAACCTGATAGAGTTATAGATATATTTAGAGTAAAGCAAAATCTATATTACCTGTTAAACATATTGCTTGGGATAAGTTCTTGCACACCTGCCTTATATAAAAAAACAAACATTAATTTGTATTAAAGTGATGCAAAAAAATTGAGAAGTGGAATATAAGTTGGGCAAATGAAGGAAACAAGACTGTCAACTTTACAAGTATAGGATATTAATGAGTTGATGTCGCGCACTTCGGAAAAAGATTCCTGTTATAAAAATGGCATAAACAGGTTGTTGAAAAGATATTTTTATTTTTAATGCTTATACTTGATGTAGGGATATACATATATCTAGTTTTTAATTTTAGAAATATCGCTATTTGTTTGAATCCAAATAAATTAGCTTTTAGATAATATAACTTTGTTTTTACATTAACAAGTCTGAAGGGAAATGCTACCTAAGTACCCTGAGAAAAGTAACAAATAGATAATATTCGCCCTGTGACATGATGTAGCAGTAATTGCAAAGTATGGTCCATATTTTATGAGCCATCTTGTTTCATATTATTTCTTTTTTTTTGTATTAATGATATTATTTGTAAAATAAATGCATGCTGTAAGTTGTTAGATTTGACTTGCCAAAAACATATAAATACTGTTAGAAAAGTACTTAATGTCTATTTGATTTTATTTATAATATGTGTCATATAATCGGCAATCCATGACTTCGTTTCAGCATATAGGTAATAAATTGAGACTGTCAAATGCTAATAAAGTTATAAAATTATATAGAATAATCCGACATGAGTTTCTTTTAGGTGCTTTGGAAGTTTTATATCGTTGGACACAGAGCCATTGCAGAAATATTGATAACCCAGATTTAAGGGACATAATTGCACATGGTATGGCAAAACTGCAGGATCGATTCGTACTTTTTAAGTATGTTATCGAGGAGTATTGCATTTGCAGAAGAAGTTTTTTGGTAGGAGAATTTCTCAATGCATTAACAAAAGGTGGTAAGTGTTCTCTTATTATGTACGTTTGAATTTATTTTTTGTTAAGTACTATAAAAATATTTCATGGTTTTATTTTCTCTGGATTTAGTCGTCTATTTTATTGGAAAGATGCGGCAGCACACATATATGTGTTATCTAATATATTTCCCGAATTCTATACAATAATTTTTCTCTATTTATTTTTGATAATATTAAACGACTTTTCAAAATTAATAAATGTAAAACGTTGAGCACTGATACGCAATTCTTGGAATAACACTACAAACTTTTGTTTCAACTTAACCACTAAATGGATTCAAAATGGTTCTAAATTTTTATTAGCGTCATACCATAATGTAACTTATATAGTAGCATAGTATTCAAGAGTCGTAACAGAAAAACGACCTTTTTATAAACCTAATTCTAATTAAATTAGCATATTTTTGTTTTTTATTAAATAGAAGTAATGTAGTTTCTTTCTACTTCGTGTAGAAGTTGACTTCTGTTAAACTCTAATTTATAAAAGGTTTCTCTGATTAAGCCCTTTTGTAAAATACACAACATTTGCACAGTAAATTTCAATACCTTTGATATATCTGAAACGCCTGCATGTCCAACAAGTAACCTAGATATAAAAACATGATAGTTTGCAGCCATCTATAATATTATTTTTAAATTACATATCTTAACATGTAGACTAGTCTGTCTCCAGAATGTTTCGATACATAATATAAACAATATTATTTAAGCAAGCATAAGAAATTATGTTATTTACCTTAAGTTTTTATAGACACATAGTAGGTATACAAATACTTTCATCCTATCTGTACTCATCAGTGCGCCGATCGTAAGAGAGAAACATTAAATAATAGAAAAGAATTGATTTCAAAATTTGTAAGTGACATAATTTCTTATATAGGTGACCTATCGATAAAATGCACATCCCTAGTCTTGAAGTCTTGAATCTAGTACTAGGAGTATAATGTCTATTTATTTTAGTTTGATGCCGATTTCATAAAGTCAAATTTTCAAGTTAGAATAAAATATTATTTTTTTACTTTTTAGTGTTTTTATAAAATCGATTTTATTTTTTCGCAATTTTTTTTTATTTCATCCATTTTAGTTCTATTCATACAAAGTTTTACTGCAAACGTTAAAGTTTTCAAGGCTTAAGCCTAATTTTAAAGTTTGGACGTTCCTAATGAAATTTTGCTAGATTCAATAAGTAAATAGACATACTCCTAGTATTAGATTCAAGACTAGGGATGTGCGTTTTATCGATAGGTATATCGCTGACCTATTTCGAATATATCGATATATCGATAAATGCCGATAAGTGTGCAATAATGCGGATATAAATTTACAAAGATGTGGACCTTTTTTTTTGCTCTTCACTATTTTTTGGCTTCCAAACCGCCTTTGTAACATATATATGGGTAAGTAGAGGCAAATACCGGCAGGTAGGAATACCCATCGATAACTATCGACATATCGATAAATAAAATATATTGATAGGTGTGAGCTATCGCCTATCGGTAGTTAAAATCTAATATCGCCCATCTCTATCAAGAGACTCAATACATTCACGTCTTTTTGTGTAAGTAATTAAAAATAGTGAAGACTTTTTATTGCCTCTAACTTGGTATAATACAGTTATTTCAGTTAGATAATACGATTCGTCTTAATTCTGATTGTTATGGGCACTAGGTATTGAAAATGGAAATTTAGTTTTTCTGTACAATTATGACAATTAGCTATCCTAATGGCGTGGGATAATGATATCAGTTACTATAATCAGAAGATATCATTGACAGCGCTACGCTTAAAAACTGAATTAAACAACTGGTACAGAATCAAAGTCAAAATATGCTTTATTGTCTAAACAAAAATACTTAATGACAAAGCTCTAAGAATAAATAAATAAATAAATGGGCTAAAACAATGGAAACAAGTATAAGTACATATAATTAAATTTCTATGAAAAATAACAAGTTAGAACACATATCGAAGATTCAATATCATGTGAAATTATTCCATAAAAGAAAAGAAAAATATAATATAAAACAGGTGATGTAGGAAATATGAAAATTCGATATATAGAGGACTGTATTGGGTAGCTTTAAAACAATAAAACAATGGTAACTAGCAAAATTAAATAATTGATGGAAGGAAACACAATAGCTTACCTATCACAGTAGAACCGACTAGTTTATGTAGTTGGGTTACTGAATTCACCCTCAAAGACCATCACACTACATTAATCTTGCTACCTTTCGAGTTTTCTCTGGAAACCGATCCGAAAATCTGTGCCGGCCGGCTAAGCGAACGAGTTCCGGTATCACATGTGGTTTGTACAGTACTGTTCTCAAATGCATCCTGACCTGCTTGAGCCAGGGAGTTTCTTGCGTATTCTTGACGAATCACAGGGTTGCGATTGTGTATTTGAATACAAAAGGAAATAATTTAGAAAAAATTGAAAATTAATTATTAATTGATTTGTTCTGAAATTAATGAACAAAAAAAAGTAAAATAAAACAAAGTTACACAAACATTCACCCCACCAAAACGAATGTTTTTAAACTTGGAAATAAATAAAAAATTAACCTAATTTCAAAAGTAAATATTTGAAAGAAAAAAAAATACAAACTTAAAAATTAGTTGCCTGGTAACGGACATATCTTGAGAACAGGCCTTTGTAAAGTTCCGCGAGCCGTCTTCAGGGTTACAACGCGAGCTACATTGTCCTGTCCAGGGTGCTATTTAATTACCCTACCTAACTCCCAGTGGAGAGGAGTGGTTTGTTCATTTTTAATGAGAACAAGAGTGCCTTCCTTAACTGGAGGTGACGGCACTGTCCATTTGGACCTTTCCTGAAGAGAATTAATGCATTCGGTGGACCACCGTTTCCAGAAATCACTCTGGATTCGCTGAATTAATTGTCAACGATTTAACCGGCTCAGGTTTAAGTGACTAAGATCAGGAACTGGAATAGAGCTGTTAGGCTGGAGAACTAAGAAATGACCAGGGGTCAAAGGTTGAAGGTCGTTTGGATCTTCGCTCATAGCACATAGTGGCCTTGAATTTAGTACCGCTTCTATTTGCGTTAAAATGGTATAAAACTCTTCGAAAGAAAAGCTTTGATTTCCTAAAACACGGTAAAAATGACTTTTAAAAGATTTGACACCCGCTTCGGCAAGTCTATTAAAGCTTGGAGCACCAGGGGGGTTAAAATTCCAAGTGATAGAAAGGTCTTGGGCAGTCTTTTGCGCCAAATCAAGAAGCATATTATAGGCTCCTTTAAAGTTTGTGCCTGGATCACTTGTTATGTTATGCAATTACCTCGTCTGGCAACGAAGCGCCTGAAAGCAGCCAAAAAAGATTCGGCGCTGAGATCGGAAGTGGCCTCTAAATGTATTGCCTTAGTAGTTGTACAAACAAATACACAGACGAAATTTTTCTGTAGCTGCTATAAATGTGTGTATTGTGCTCCTGTTAATATGCAAATTTTAATGGTTTTATCTGTAGTTATAATATAGTGTTTAGTACTGTTTTAAAGCCAAGGAAAAACTGTGTATATAGTGAAAGATTCAAAGTCATAGCCCTTTGAACAAACCAGTGATTTAATAAAATTTAAATACAAATTTAATATTGTGAATAAAGTGAGATACCCATCAACAAAAACATTACCATTTATAATTTATTCTGAATTTTATCGGATAAGAAGGCGCAGCGAGCATTATTATTTGGTTTGTTTATTCTGTTTTTTTTTTTGGGAGTTCCCTTTTTTTGTGGATGAATAGCACCTCTTGGGTTTATTTATTTACAAAGAATATAGGTCAATGAACTTTACTATTTTGCCTTGGTTTCGATATATTTATACTATATCAGAAAAAATAGTACTTTCAAAACTAACTGATCTGAAACTTTTAGACGTTTCTAAGAAAAATCCAAGGGATAACTTTGTTTGATTTACACTGTGAAATTGTTAATATTTCCTTATGTTACCACAGTAATAGAAATTATGGTAATGAACACCAAATTACAGTAATTCGGGTTACACGCGTGTAAAATCAAATCAAAACAATATTTTTTGGATCTAATTTATTCTAGTGATAACTATATTAACTGTGTGCTATAAAATAATATATATAAATCAATAAACTATATTAATATAAAAAAAAACATTACCTTGGAACAATGGTTGGTTATTTTAAGTGTTGTGCTAAGAAAGAGTTTAATAACTACATTTGTACATATTGCCTAGGGGTCTTCCACCCCAGCTGTCTAGAGCGAAAGGGCAATGTTTTAATTTTAAAGGACTATAAGATATTCTGCTCTAAGGAATGTGAAAAAGCAGGGTACGATAATGAGGATATTATACAAAACCATATAAAGAGAATTGACGAACTTCAACAGAAACTAAAAGCTAAAGACTCATTCTTGAGAAGGCAGCAACGTCAATCCCAAGACTTTCAAAATGACGTTTGTGAGATCCAAAAAAAATATGAGGCCAAAATAACGGAGCAAGCCCAATATATCTCGGCATTAGAAAAGAAACTGGAGATCATAAAAAGAAAGAACAACGCACTAGAAGCACAATTGCAGGAAATTGAACTTAAAGCAGTCAGACTTGAAAAAGATCTGCGTGATCATGTTGAGATTGAACAAAATATGATTTCATCAATAGAGACCCTCACTGAAGAAAACAAAGTGTATTTACGGGACATTGATGATTTGAAGGGACAAGTTTTATTTCTAGGAATGAATAGTGGCTGCTCCAATCTGAAGTCACAAACTACCCTGAATGCGAGTACTCAGTGCATAATGGAAAGTGATGTCCACTGGGAAGGCGAAGGGCATGTTGAAATCGATTCTGAAGTAAGCTCTAATGATCCTCTCTCGTTTAATAATGATGATAATAAAGATAACTCGAATCATATGAAATGTGAAAAAATTGTTAAAGTTTTAATTGTGTGTGACGAAACTGGCAGAGGCCTTGGTTATATCTTAAATCGTTTGTTCGCTAGGGAAGATGTAACTTATAAAATAGAGGTTTTTCTTAAGCCTGGTGCCGATTTTGACAAGGTTACTGAGAGTTTAGTAGTTTTAACAAAGGACTACTCTGCCAGTGACTGTGTAATAATTTCTGCAGGGTTAAATGACTTTTTTAGGAACAAAATGCCATCTTTCAAGTCCGTTTTAAATGTGATTAGAAACTGTTCTCATACCAACTTAGTGTTTTTATCTGTACCATACTTATTTGATGCTCATGTTAATAGCAAGATATATGGCTATAACAATAAACTAAATAACTTTATTTGTAGAATAAATAGGGTTTCAGAGAATTGTGTTGGCTTTGTTGATGCTAATTCTAAAAGAGGAAATAAATTACATAAAAATAATTTGTGCATTGAATTAGTTCAAGTAATTAAGTTTAGCATCAGCAAGGTTAGCAATAAGAACTTAATTTTTATAGTGGCGGACACTTGTGTCAATGTGGCGTCACCAGATGACGATGCTTCCGACTCTAACTTGCTTGATCAGGTCGCTGGTGACGAAAAAGATCAATCTGGTAATTTTTTAGGAGTAACTTTGAGATGCCCCACTGTGGGCAAATAATCACATTAATGTCATTTAATATAAGAAGGCTGAGAAATAAAATCTTAGAACTAGAAATATTTTTGAATGAACATAAGCCAGTGATATTATGTTTAAATGAACACTGGCTTGTGAATAATGAGATTATTAACTTTAATTTGGAAAAATATGATTTAGTAACTTGCACATGTCGTACACAAAGCAGGGGAGGTGGCACCGCTATATTCATTAGACAGTATTATTTAAGGAACTGTTAACGAGGGTGAAGCCTATTGACAAACATTGTGAGTTTTGTTGTATGGAAATTGTCATAAGTAATGTGAATTATGTGATTGTTTCTTTGTATAGAGCACCAAGCGGTGATATCAATATCTTCTTGGAATTGTTAAATCTGCTTATGTCCGAGATTTTTAGCATAAAGAGAAATATTGTCATTTGTGGTGACTTTAATGTTAGATTTGACCTACAGGACACTGGTGCAATCGATATATCCAACCTATTACTTTCTTTTAGTCTCGAACCAGATGTAAGGGGCATGACTAGGGTCACTCCTGACACAGCCTCTCAGTTGGATAGCATTTTTTCAAATATAAATAAGGATTACACATTGGGTAGAATTCTGAATACTGACATTTCTGACCACTATGCTCTTATGATCAATATACCCACAAATATGGATTGTGATGGTTCTAAGAAATTCCATATAAAGAGGTCGTTTAGTGAGGAGGCAACTCATGAATTTAAGTGGTACTTGGGCGCTGAGGATTGGTTAGAAATCTACCATATGACAGATCCAAATGAACAATATCAAGCCTTTTATAATATATTTAAATACTACTTTGATATGTGCTTTCCTATAAAAAATATTAGGTTAAAGGATTCAGCTAAGCCTTGGGTTACCTCTGAGATAAGGGAGTGGGGACAGAAACTCAGGGATATGTATTCACTATACAAGCAAACAAAGAATTCTGATTTACTTAGGAATTATAAAAATGAAAGGAGATCTTATAAAAAATATATAGGGAACTATAAAAAAAGCTATAATGATAATATAATAGTAAATTCAAATAATAAAACAAAGGCTACCTGGAAAGTATTTAATAACATTCAACACAAAAATAAGAAAATAGGTGAAATAAAACTGCAGTACAGGGATGAAATTGTGTCTGATCCTGAGACTGTTGCTAACTTGTTTGCTTCTTACTTTGATCATGTTGTCAGTATTGCTGATGGTGGCACTGGGCTAGACATGCCTAATCTTCCGATCATGCCATTTTCCTTCTACCTAGAGCCCACTACTTCAGAAGAAATACGTCGTATAATAGCCTTAGTACCTACCAAGTTTTCATCAGGGTTGGATGAGATACCGTCTGTGGTTGTAAAAAAGGTTGCAGATTCGGTTTGCTTTCCTTTGGCTAACATAATCAACAACAGCTTTGTTAAGGGCGAATTTCCAGACCTCCTCAAGATGGCCAAAATAGTACCCATTTACAAAAAAGGAGATCAGCAGGACATAAACAACTATCGACCAGTTTCGTTGCTGCCAATTTTTTCTAAAGTATTTGAAAGGGTGATATATTTGAGATTGTTAAACTATTTTCTGAGGTTTGATCTGTTCTATATAGGGCAACATGGCTTTTTACCAAAAAAGTCTACTGTTACAGCCATTTTTCAGGCTTTAAATTCCACCATTGAGGCCTTGGACCGCGGTGAAAAGGTGTCAGCCATCTGCTTTGATCTTAGTAAGGCCTTCGATCTTATTGACCACGAACTGTTGCTCTATAAACTGGAATGCCTTGGGGTGCGTGGGCCTGCCAATGAATTAATTAAGTCATACTTAACTGATAGATCTTTTAAAATTTCCATTACTTCACCAACTAATGGGATGAATACCCTATCTGAGTCAGTTAGAATGAGCAGAGGGGTCCCACAGGGTTCAGTCCTGGGTCCCATTTTGTTTCTTATATTCCCCAACGACATGCACTTAAAGATAAATATAAGTTCCCTCATACAATTTGCAGATGATACCTCATGTATTGTGTCTGCCCCTGCAATTACTTCACTGTCCCCGAAAGCATCAGACATTGCTCAGACGGTGTATGATTGGTGTCAAAATAATAACCTCACCGTAAATACATCCAGGACATCAGTAATTTTGTTCAGGCATAACACTGTCTCTGAATCTTTGTATGTGAGAGTACAACATAAGAGTCTTCAACAGGTGAGCTCAGCGAAGTTTCTGGGTGTATTTTTGGATGGAGATTTGGCTTGGACAAATGAGGTGAATTCGATTGTGTCAAAACTAATGTGGCCTGCTATGTGATTCGTTACCTAACAAACCATGTAAATGTGAATAGTATTCGTGTTTTTTACTTTGCCTCTGTTCAGTCAGTTATTGCGTATAGTGTGATGTTCTGGTATATGTCCTCTGTGGCCCATTCATCTAGAGTTTTTATAGCGCAAAAAAGAATCATAAGGGCAATTATGGGTTTGCAATATCGCCAAAGTTGTCGAGGAGTTTTTAAAACGCTCGAAATTTTAACAGTCCCCTGTTTGTATATCTACAATTGTGCTGTATTTACCAGAAATAATCTAGAATTGTTCACCACTAATGGCTTCTATTCTAATAATTTAAACACTAGGGGAAGGAATGATCATAGTGTACCAGCTCATCGTACAGCATTGTTTAATAAGGGACCTTTGATGTCTTGTATTAGGGTCTATAATGCATTACCAGTAGAAATTAAAGAAGTTCAGGGTAATGTTAGGTTTAAGTCAGCCCTAAAAAAGTTTCTACTGGAAAAAGAATATTATTCACTTAATGAATTTTATGTAGATTAGTTCAAATGGCTTGTGTTACTTCATAAGTTTTTTTTTAACTGTAATTCTAGTATAGCTTTTATAACGAATTTTATGTAAATTAGTTAAAAAAATTTTGTGTTAGTTTATAAGTTGTTACTGTCCTTTTTTTAATTGAATAGTTTTAATATAGAATTGACAATGTCGATGTTCATTAAGAATAATGTATGACAAATTAATAATAAATAAATAAATAAATAAAATAACCCTTATAAGTTTTTACACCCCTATGTTTGGCCATTAAAAGAGAATAGGGACCAGCAAAATCTACACACACAGAAGAAAATGCTTTGATTTGAGAAACCTGAGAGCGGGCAAATCGGACATAAAGGGATTGTATGACTTGGGCTTACATCGGAAACATTTAATGCACTTTAAGAGGCATTTATAGATGGCACTCCGAGGCGAGAGAATCCAAAATTGTTGAAGTAATAAATATTGCATCGTTTTAAGTCCAGGATGCAGATATGTGTTATGAGTAAATTCAATTATTAACTCAGTAAGCCTATGGGACTTAGGCAGTAAAATTGGATGTTTGACATCATATGAAAATTGAGATTTTCTGAGTCTACCACCAACCTACCAAGTTTTCTAAAAGGTTTAGGCAGCAAGGAATTTTGCTTTATTTTTAAAATAATATCTGAAAACGTCTCTTGTTGGACGTGCTTTACGATAATTTTAAATGAAGAGTCAATTTCATGAGAACTTAAACCACCTTGAAGGTTTTTCTTTAATTTTATATTTGAAATAAAGCGTAGAATATAAGCAACTATCCTTAGAATTTTCAGCCAACTAGAAAATTTCTCTAACAAAAAGAAATAAAGTTTGGGGGAGATATAAGGTTGGATAAGACCATAGTGTTTTCTTCCTTAAATATATCAAGATCGGTTGGGGAATAAAAATTAGGTTGTGTTGGCCAGAAATCCTTTGCTTGTGAAAGAAACTCGGGACCAGACCACCATATTTCTGTGTCTAAAATTTGTGCAGGGGTAAGACCTCGACTAGCACAATCAGCAGGATTCAACGCTGTTGGGACGAAATGCCAAGAAGAAACGGGTACGAGCTCTTGAATATGGTTAACCCTATTAGCTATAAAGGTTTTCCACTTGTGCAGGGAAGAAGACAACCAGGTAAGTGTGACCATAGAATCTGACCACAAGTACAGATCGTCAAAAATAATAAGATCAGCATAACTTTCCTTAACGAAAATTGCTAGATCCACCAACAAAATGGCTGCCATGAGTTCTAGCCTAGCAATGGACTGCGTTTTTAATGGCGCTACTCGACATTTTGAGCAAATAAGAAAGGTTTTTACTGTTCCAGAGGTTTCCTCCACACGGAAATAGCAAACAGCAGCATATCCGTTCTGTGACGCATCGCCAAAACCGTGTAATTCAATTCGAGATATTGAATTAGACCCGACGTACCGAGGAATTTTTATAATACCAAGATGGGGCATTTTGACTTTAAAGGTGTCCCAAATATCTGAAATAGCCTTAGACGGGGGTTCATCCCATGAAACTTTGGATTCCCACAAATGCTGCAAAAGAAGTTTGGCAAGTAGAAGGCAAGGAGCAATAAAGCCAAGGGGGTCGAAGATTCGACTAATCTCCGATAACATTTTTCTTTTTGTACAAGGACGGTCGATAGGGGTGTAAGTATATGAAAAGGCATCTGAATTCGTATTCCATTTGAGACCAAGTACCTTAATAAATGATGGTTCCTCTTTATCAAAAGAACACGAACTTTGAACATCTGAAGATGGAATAGAGGCTAAGAGAGCAGGGTGATTACTTGCCCATTTGCTCATTTCAAAACCTCCCCTTTTCATAACCTCAATGACGTCAGATTGAAGTGCTAAAGCTGACTCCAAACAGTCACTTCCTAATAATCCATCATCAATACAGAATTGACTGCGAATAGCCTGAGCAGCCTTAGGGAAAGAAGTTTCTTCCTGCGCCGCAAGTTCTTTTAAAGTCCTTAAAGCCAAGTATGGTGAAGAATTAATTCCATAAACCACATTACGTAAGAAATATTCCTGAAGAGGATCGCTCGGTTTGAAACGCCATAAAATTCTTTGGTAGTTCCAAAATTCAGGATGAACAGAAATTTGTCTGTACATTTGTTTTATATCACAAACAAAGACGCAGGCGAAAAATCGAAATTTTAAAAGAAGCGTAGAAATATCCTGTTGCAATTTAGGACCTACAAAAAGAGTGTCATTAAGACTAACGCCGTTAATGTCACGTAAGCTTGCGTCGAACACAACTCTAATTTTAGAATCAAATGCCTCCTGTTTGAAGACAGCATGGTGAGCGATATAGTAACCCGATAAAGATTTATAATCGTCTTGGGGACCCAGAGACATATGACCTTTATCTAAGTAATCTTGCATAAAGTTTACATAATTTGTATGCAAGTCGGGGTTTTTGAAAAAACGATTTTCAAGCATGCCGAAACCGCGATAAGCTTGAGAGTAAGTGTCAATAAATTTGGGGTTTGATTGACGAAATGGTAATGGTACCGAAAATCGTCCGGAAGTATCCCTAAAAATCAGTGTTTTATAAATCTCCACACATTGTTTTTCTTCAGGGGAGAAAAACGATTGTTTAGGAAGGTGCTCAATTTCCCAAAATTTACGTAATAAAATATCAAGATTATCCTCCACTGAGATGTGGCAACTCAAAGAAAGCTTGAAGCTTCGCAAGAAACATTGGTTTTTCCTTGCAACACATAACCAAAGATGTCTCTAAAGCAACAGGCTGATCAGTACTTCCAACAATACGACCAGATCTTATTACAAGAGGTACGAGCTCAGCACCAATAAGCATGTCGATAGAACCCGGCGTGTGAAAATTATTATCAGCAAGCTTCAAGTATTTAATGTGTTCAATTTTATCAGAATTAATAGGAATCTTAGGCTGGTTAGAACAAACCTTTGGTATGATAATAGCTTCAAACGAAAACAAGGGATTTGGTTGACCATGAGGTTTTATTATACACTGTGTAGAACCACTTTTTGTGCAAGTAGACATTACATTTAAACCTTCAACAGGGACAGAAAAACTCTTACATTTAAGGCCAAGTCGCCGTACGCAAGACTCGGAAATAAAATTTGCCATGGACCCGGTATCCAGAAGTACACGAATTTTCTGAAAATTACCTCGAATAATAATAACCTTAATATCTACTTCACACGTAGACAAAAGAATAGTTTGTTGAGATGCAGAAAAGTGGTTCGCAATACAATGAGTATTGGTAATTGGTTCGGCAGGATTAATAATGGGTTCAGAACTAGAAATGTGGGGCATAGGAGTTCCTTGAAAAGTACCCCTTTGAGAGGGCGGTCCTTGGACTGAAGGGATTGTAGAAGACGTTTTACCAAAGTGCAAAGTGGTATGATGTGGTGATTTGCACACCCTGCATTTGTGAGAAGACCCGCAATTTTAAGAGAATAAGGAGATACTAAACAGTTGACGCATAATTTGTGCTTTTTGACAAATGAAAATCGTGCGGCGATTTAACCAAAAATGTAGAGCACTTATATAATGCGTGAGAAGCCGAGCATAAAAAACATTTTTTGTAACTCCTATTATCAACATCGGGTCAAGCATTAAATTGAGAAACGATTTTTTATTACCTTTTGGGATTTCCGCACTTTTCAAAGAATAATGAACCGACTCCAAGGCTAGACATTGCTTTTACAAAAATGAAATTAATTGCCTAAAAGTCGGCAGGTTTTGATTAAAACCATGTTCGAGCTCAAAGTCAGTTCTAGTTTTTGAATCCAGTTTATTTATCAACAGATTAAACAATAAAAAACATCAATGTTCGACTGGGAAATTTGAGGCTCTAAAGGCCGCTATGTTCTCAGAAAAAAATATTTAAAATTTGTCTAAGTTCCTTTGAGGAAGCTTTTTGAACATACGGAGCATGAAAAAGCTCATTATAATATTGTGTAGCTAGAATACGTTTATTTTGATAACGTTTTATCAGCATATCATAGGCTACAGAATAGTTAACTTCTTTAAGGGGGATGCCCTTAACTAAACTTAAGGGTTCCTTGTCTAATGACGTCAGCAAGTATTGAAATTTTTCAATGTTCGATAAGTCAAGATTATCATGAATAAGACTGTTATATAAGTCAAAAAAACTAGGCCAATTTTTGTAATTACCATCAAAAGTGGGCAAATTAAGTTTGGGAAGGTTTACTGCCATTTTTGTGTGAGCAGCGAAAGTGGAACTAGCTGAGGTATTAGCAGATAGAGATGCTTGACTATGCATGTTTCAAAGATTTTATGCCATAATAAGCGTTGTCTGCAGCTTGCCTCATTTCATCATATTTTGCAAAATCACTGTCGTCAATTAAAGATATGACAGTATTATGAGCTGATTGAAATTCATTAAAAGTACTATCAACAGAATCTGCCCTCACTAAAAAATTAGATTTTAAACAGTCATCAGAAACGGCTTTCAGCCAATTTCGTGTGCCTCTTCCAACCGCTTGAGTGCGATGGTTCGTTTTAAACTCGATTTTGTTAATTTATCTGACATTTTTAAAGATGTTCAGTAGAACAAGAAAAAAAATTAAAATCAGAAATGCTTTAAAAATATCAAAATATATTTTATTTATTATTTCAATAAATGATGTTATTTTAACATATGCCGGCTAATGGTCAATATATAAGACAACAATTATACCTACACAAAATTATATGCTATTTTATTTGTATTTAATACAAACAAAATAAAAAAATCAGAGGTAGTGATGCCGCAAAACAAATATCAATAGTACAAAGTTACGCGAATGGTACTTGCCACATTAATATTATATGATGGCAAAGTAGAATAAATAAATTGTATTATTTATTAAAATAATTAAAGTTCGCAAAATATGCACATATGAGTATTTGGTTTGTTTAAAGGAGAACGAGAATAAGTTATTTCTGAATTTAAATGTATGAAAATATTTATATGTTAAAAGTGGTACTGCGAGATTAAAAAAATAACAATAGACTGGCGCCGGGCGTCAGAGTGACGTCGCGACGGCGAATCGATGTGGATCGGAACGAATGCAGCTTGCCGGTCTGACCGAAGACGACAGGTTAGATACCCAAGCGTGCGCAAATAAAATAAAAGATCGGAATTAAGAAAATGGCTACCAACGAATTTTGTTTCAAAGCAATTTAAGTTATTAAATATTTAATTTGATCTCCATCCCGTAAAGAAGGCCGAAAATGATGTAGGAAATATGAAAATTCGATATATAGAGGACTGTATTGGGTAACTTTAAAACAATAAAACAATGGTAACTAGCAAAATTAAATAATTGATGGAAGGAAACACAATCGCTTACCTATCACAGTAGAACCGACTAGTTTCTGTAGTTGGGTTACTGAATTCACCCTCAAAGACCATCACACTACATTAATCTTGCTACCTTTCCAGTTTTCTCGGGAAACCGATCCGAAAATCTGTGCCGGCCGGCTAAGCGAACGAGTTCCGGTATCACATGTGGTTTGTACAGTACTGTTCTCAAATGCATCCTGACCTGCGTGAGCCAGGGAGTTTCTTGCGTATTCTTGACGAATCACAGGGTTGCGATTGTGTATTTGAATACGAAAGGAAATAATTTAGAAAAAATTGAAAATTAATTATTAATTGATTTGTTCTGAAATTAATGAACAAAAAAAAGTAAAATAAAACAAAGTTACACAAACAACAGGATATGCCATTTTTTAATTCTTTCACTTGATTTACTTTGACTTTCACCATATTAGGATTTACTTATTGCTTTACATCCGTTTTAGTTTGTTTATTGGTTTGCATTATTTTGGGTTTTACAATAATTGCTGGAATATTTTCTTTTGGAACTTCTATATTTTTTATTTTTTTTTTCTGCATCCTAATATATTTTTTCAACAAATACTTGTACATTTTTACATGGTTCGTCTTTATTATTTAATAACAACTTAAATCTGTCTTGTAATTCTGTTAACTTTTTTATTAACTTAGCAAATGTCTCTAATTTAGCACTCATTTGTTAATTTTAGAATTAAGTTCGTTAATAAACATTTTTAATAAAGCGTTTTCTGCTTCAAGTTTATTTACCAATTCACTGTTTACATATTTCTTTTGAATTTTTTCTAAAGTTTTATTGAATTTTAAAGAGCAAGAAACACATTTATCTTGAATTTTTTTTATTCGAAGTACTTTCTTTTCATCTTGAGAACAAATAAAATTTTTTTTACAAATTCATTATATCTATTATCACTTCGGTATGTTAGAGGAAAATATATACTATCATCTTCAGAATTATTACTTTTTGATTTTGTTGCCAATTTTTCATTTACTTCATTCTCAGGGAAGGTTAATAGTTCGTTTGACATTGAGGTTGACAATATTGACATTGACGTTGATTTTTTTTTTCATTTTCTATTTCCCATTTTTTACTCCTTCTACTAAGTTATAGATTTTATCTTTATTTTCACAGCTTCTTCCCAATTTAGTAGATCTTTTCTGACTAAATTTAACTTTTATTTATATATTATATTTCTACAAAAAAATCTTATTTGATACTGAACAATTTTAAGCCTTCTTTACAACAAAATTTTATTGTATTTTATATATACAGGGTGTCCACGAACAACCCCTACAAAATGAAAGGGGTGATTCTAGATAAAAAAACATGAAAACATTTTCGTATTAACCGAGGTCCGGAAATGCTTCGTTACGGAGATACGGGGTGTTGAAATATAAATTTAATTATATTTTTTATTAAATATCTGTTGCAAATAATCAACATATCTAAGTTGTACCGCTTGAGCGTTACACTGAACTTCCCCATAGATTAAATGCATATCTGCATATTCTTCATTACTAAACGAAACCATTTTTTAAAAAAATTTAAATTAAAATCTTACTTTCAATTAAATCAAATTATTAATATGACAATAACAATTTTGTCAAAAATGATACTTGCGTATATTATTGTTAAGAAAGGTTACCTAGCATTGTTGAGTAAGTATACCATTTTTATGAATAAATACTTACACTTTCCTAAGCAAGAAAGTATACTACGTTCTCTAAAAAAAAAAGAATTACATTATGCCTTCAAACTAACGGTAATCACGTGGAGCATTTATTATAGTTTAGAATAATTCATACTTACCTTTAATTTTGTATTTTCTTGAAATAAATACAGCTTAGTTTATTATTATTAAAAAAGTTGTTTTCCTTGCATCGACGCATAAACTTGTAAATTGCTCAAGAAAGGTTACCTCTAGCGTTGTTGAGAAATATAGCTTTTTTTGCTTAGAAAAGGTACAAATAAATAATTATTCGTATAAAAACCCAGAAGTGCATCACCAAAAAAGTTAGGGCAAATTTACATAACTTTTATTAACTTAAATTATAATTTAACTTAACTTTTGATCAAATTTTGAAGTGTATCGGGTAAATCTTGTTCGTTTTTATACGGACAAACCAATTTGATAGTTATTAGTGTAGTATATTAATCTGTTTAGGCCGTTTTACATGCTGGAATTCTTCTTTGCAATATGCAATAGTCTTGAACAAAGGCATGCGCAGTTTGACAAAAGGTACAAATGTCTTGCCACTGCGCATGCTTTTGTTCAAGACTATTGCAACTTGCAAGAAAGAATTGCAGCATGTAAAACGGCCTTTAGTGGTTTAATCAATGTATATTGCCTAGTTTGAATTATATTAATCTCGACCTCGAGTTAATCCGTAGGAAAAAAGAAAAACTTTTTTTGTGCTTCTCGATGCCTGATCTCTGCGGACAGTGTACGACACCGATAAGTCGCTCAAATCCGGGCTTCAGGTGTATTGCACGATGCGGGAAGTTTTATCATTTGATATGTGTAAAATTGCCTCCTAGCTATGTTGATATTCCTGTGGATTCTGGAGTTTATTGGAAGTGTTCGGCCTGCGGAACTTCTGAAAAGACGATCTATGAACAGCAACTTCTCACAAAAATAGATTCCATATAGAGCGATATAAAAATTATAAAAAACGAACAAGCCGATTTTAAAAGGTCACTTAACTTTTACGGTGACAAGATAGATGATTTTGGCAAAAGAATGGAAGGATTTCAGACTGTTGTTAACGCTATTGGTGGCTTACGTGAAGAACTGACTTCTCTCAAAAACGAGTGCAGTGCGCTACGTTCAGAAATTGAACTTTTGCACCAGATAGGCCGGTCAAATAACGTCGAAATTTGTTGAAATTGAACCTCCACTGTGCGAAATGTTGCCTGAATTTTGCCCTGGCAGACACTGACATCGAGAATATTCAATGTGTGGGCCTTTTTTCCGACAATGATCAAAATAAGCACAAAAATATTATAGTAAAATTTGCATCTCGTTTAACTAAACGTAATTTTATGAATGCTGCTCGCAAAAATCACAAAAAACTTACTTGCTCGGACCTTGGCTTCACATATAGTACCCCGGTGTATGTTAATGAACATTTGTCTCCGTGTTATAAGCTCCTTTTCAGAAAATGTCGTGACTTTTGCCGCCAGCGCGGATTCAAATACTGTTGGGTTAGAGATACTAAAATCTTTATCAAGAAGTCTGACGACAGTCATGGTATACATATTCCTAATGAAGACGTACTAGCTAAGCTAAATGTTGCTTAGTTTTTCTCAGTTATAATTTAGCATAACCAATGATTTCAGGATGGAGCTCAATAACCTTAGCCTGTATTATCAAAATACCAGAGGATTAAGAACAAAAACTTTCCAATTTTTGGAGTCATTGTCAGCAGCCGACTTTGACATAATTTGCATTGTTGAAACCTGGCTTAAAGACAACATATATTCTTCTGAATTGTTTCATGATTCGTATACGGTCTACAGAAAGGTTCGTGACGAGGTTACCAGTGGCAAACGTGATGGTAGAGGCGTGATAGTTGGAGTGAAATCTGAGTTTAATTCTGAGTGTTTACCACAGTGGTCTTGTAATGGATTGGTGGAGGATCTATGGGTGTCCGTAGCTCTGGAAGGTGGTAAGTCACTATTTGTTTGCGTCTATGTGCCTCCTCACGCAAACGCTAACCATCTTTTATCTCATTTTAGTAAAGTAAAAGGTATTACAAGTAAATATCCTGATAATAAAATTATTATTGTAGGTGATTATAACCTACCTGGTATAAAGTGGGAGGTTAGCGTAGATGGAGGTATTAAACACTGCTTACCTTCCGCGGTGACGGGTCCCATGGGTGAAATTTTAGTTGATTATTTATGTATATTAGAACTTTACCAATACAATTTTATTCAGAACGCGCACAGAAATGTGCTTGACTTGGTGCTTGCGAGGGGTCTTACTGACATGACCATTAGGCCGGCTGAGGCAGCTTTTGTTCCCGAAGACCAATCTCATAAAGCATTGGAATTTTACTTTCATACTAATAACATTAAACTAATACAAAAAAATCCTTATTGTGCAAAACTCTTTCATAGAACCGATTACATTCTTATTAATCGATGTATTTCAGAAATTAATTGGAGCGCGGCCTTTGTCGATGGAGATTCGAATAATAATATATCCAAATTTTATTATGAATTAAATAAGATTGTTAATAATCATGTTTCGAAAAAAAGTCTAATCACTGTAAATATCCTATTTGGTTCTCTAGAAGCACTATTAGCTATTAAAACAGAAAGACAAGCACCGAAAATCCGAACGTCTATAATCAATTTTCTAATTATCGAAAAAAAGTAAAAGAAGCTATTAAGTTAGATTACCAAAAATATGTAAATAAAACTGAGAACGATATTAACGAAAATAGTAAATGCTTTTGGTCGTTTATTTCAAATAAAACAAATTCCAAAACAATTCCTCAAAAAATTTACTTTGGAGATATAGTTGCCTCGGATCCACAATCGGTTTGCGAACTTTTTTACTTCAGCAGTGTGTTTGAATCTAATAACATACCCATACTTATAAATCCACCATGCTCACTAAATTACTTTAACATAAAAAAATATTGATATAAATGATATATTACAGTGCCTCAGGAATTTGGATGCTCTAAAAGGTGCAGGCCCTGACGGGTTTCCAGCTATTTTCCTAAAAGAATGTTGTAATTCCCTTTCAATTCCCCTGCATATTTTGCATAATAAGTGTTTATCTGAGGGAATATTTCCAGATGCGTGGAAAGTAACACAAGTCATTCCAATTTTAAATCAGGCAAAAAAGAGGATATCACAAATTATAGACCTATTTCACTTTTGAATTTATTTGGTAAGGTTTTCGAATCCATACTAACTAACGAAATATTCTTTTGGAGTAAAAAAAATTCAAACTAATTCACAGCACGGTTTTTTTAGAAAAAGATCTACCTTATCCAACTTGACTCCCTTTGTATAAGATACATTGGAAGTGATTGAGAGCCGAGAATCTGTAAGCGCCGTGTACGCCGACTTTTCGAAGGCGTTCGATAAGGTTTTTCACCCGACTCTCGTTGCCAAACTGGAGGCTTTCGGGGTGCACGGGAACCTGCTGAGGCTCCTAACATCATATTTGGCTGATAGATATCAGTATGTCGCAATAAATAGTGCATTTTCTGAAAAAAATTTTGTAACTTCTGGGGTACCCCAGGGCACGCACCTCGGGCCGTTACTATTCAGTATATTTATAAATGACGTTACTCCTTGCTTTGAACATTCAAAGGTCTTGCTTTATGCTGACGACCTAAAAATATATAAAACATACCCCAGGGCTCGCACCTCGGGCCGTTACTATTCAGTATATTTATAAATGACGTTACTCCTTGCTTTGAACATTCAAAGGTCTTGCTTTATGCTGACGACCTAAAAATATATAAAACCATTTATGATATATCAGATTACAATACTCTTCAGCGTGACCTTGACAATTTCTGTCATTACTGTAATGTAAATCGATTGTTTCTTAATATTAATAAGTGTTTTGTTATGCTGTTTTCTAGAAAAACAAGTCCCCCCATGCATGCTCTTTTTCTGAACAATGCTGAGTTGCAACTTAAGAGTGAGATCAGGGATCTGGGTGTAATTTTGGTTTTGTTCTTAGGGCAACTAGAGACTTTCGAAATCCTCAATCTATTATGTTATTATATAACTCTCTTGTAAGATCTGTTCTCGAATACGCGTCTACAGTGTGGAACCCTTACTATGAAAAATATATTCATAATCTCGAAGCTGTTCAGAAGAAATTGGTTAGTAACCTGAATTTTCGATTCCACAGGCATAGACACTTTAATACATATGAAAGCAATCTATCTTTTTATAAAATGAACAGTTTATATGTACGTAGGAAAATATTTGATAGTGTTTTTGTATTTAAAATCCTAAATAATTTAGTTGACTCTCCATATTGTTTAAATTATATTAGTATAAATTGTAAGCCTTACGTAACGCGCCATAGGAATCACTTGCAAGCACCCCAAACAACTACTAACTACTTTTATAATTCACCGTTAATAAGATGCATGAACACAGTCAATAATATGTGTGCTGAAAACCCAGATATTGACATTTTTCATAATGGTCTATCTAAATTTAAAAAATCCATATTCTTCAACTTCAGAATATACAAATTTTTCTATATTTATTATTAGTCAACAGAATCTGAACTTGTGATTGTAATTTTGATGCATTGGCTTCACGCATCTTCTGGGTAACGTTAGATATTTTTTGTGTACAAGTTTTTTTTTAGTAATTAATTTTCTTATTAAAACGTAGATTAACTAGGTAGACAAACAAATGTCAAATGTAATTATAATTTCTGCCCTATTATTGAGTGCTCAGAGCACCTGTTGGGCTGTGCTAATAAATAAATAAATAAAAATAGTTTTTTAACTATGCCGCGAATAGACAGATAGACCGACGGAATTGAGAAAACATTTTTCGGCATCAAGGGACTCTGAAACCTAAAGATCTGAAAAAATCTCGGAGGGTGATTTTTTTCCTTTTACGAGGGAAGTAAAAATACATATGGTCTAATTGATAACCTCCTCCTTTTTTACATTTTTTGAAGTCTATTAAAATAATTAAAACAAGTTTAGCGTTAAATAAAATAGAATTGAAACTGATATCTTACTCCATGAATTTTTCTTGCTTTAAATCGGTCTACTACTTTTAGAATTGATCTTTGGGAACAATTTTTGAAAGATTGCATTAAGGTATTCAGTCTGACAGTCATAGGGCCCGACTTTGTAGTAGTGGTGGGACATTCGATTCCATTTGATGATTTGTATGATTTGATTAATTTGAAAAAACAAAATGTATCAAATGATTCGTAACATATTAGGAAACAATAAGAGTAAAATAGAAAGTATGACTAAAAATATGACAAATTTGATTGATCCAATAAAGTAGTATTTCCATTTGACAACTAATGGTAGTTAGCATCGGCAATCCCCTGTAAATTGGGATAGGAAATATGGTTGCCACCGGTTCCGGTCCCAGTTTTCCTGAGATGCGGTGTCAGGCCAAAAAATAATTCAACCAGGATACCGGTATGGTCTCGGAATCGCAAGTTATACTGAATTACGCAAATACAAAAGGCATACAGTGCATTAACATCACTCATTTATATATTTTTTTCTGCATGCTTCAGAGTCGTCAAGGGAATAGTTCATGGCGAGGACTTTTTTTTAGCCGGCGGTTGGTAGCCGCTTGTTTTTCTTAAACTTCAAGGTAAGGACCTTGAACTTTTTTGTTATCAGTTGATAGTGGGATGTCATTTTCTAGGTGTCCAGGATTGAAATTTCTAAAAGGTGGCAACCCTATTGGGAAGGGTGTTCGGAACTTTTACTTTTATTGTTACACAGTAATGTATGATCAAACGTTTTTTACCTATTCTCTTTACAGTTAAGTTTGATTCACATACTATCATAAAATTAAATTCGTTTAATTGTTATTGAGGTCAGAATCTTCGTAGTTCAGTGGTTAAATCGCCTAAATAGGATTCCGGGCTCAAATCCCTTTAAAACCAAGTTAACTTTTTCAATTTTATTATAGTTGTGTGCAATGCCATTAACATATTTAGAAATATATAGTATAAAGACCCAGAAGTTATTTTTACTGTGTAGTTAATAATATGTAAAAACATTAAAAGTATAAAAAATATACAGAATTGGGAAAAACTTTAAACAACAATTTCTGTTTATCTGTCCATTATACATATAGGGTATGGTGATTTAAATTGACAAATACTATTTTGTAGGTCCTTCAGGAAATCCTGCACCAATAGAAATGAGAGCACATGATGCGCAGATATATGTCACTGATATGTTAGTTTGGATCAACAGAGCTATCCCTGTTGAAAAACAAAATTTGCAGATGTTGGTCAAATCTTGTAATAGTGAAGGTAGGTACGTTCATTCATAAAATTTATTGTTTTGTCTTTCAACATAAATATCCCTTTAAAATTCACATAACATGATGGCGTGAGATCCGTGGTTATATAATTTTTTAATGTTCGATCTAAACTTTTGTCTAACTGTTTATTTGGTGACCTTAATTATATGTAACGTTTTGTCAGTATGTTTGATATTATGCAAGATCTTTTTTTAAATGAAATTATGTTTACATGCATTTAAACTCTTTGCCCTGACAATGTGCACATAGCTATTTGTCACCCTTTAATAATAAAATCATAATTGGTTTAATTGATTAAAGCATTAGGTGGGTGGGAAAATGAGCACTATAAGTTATTTTTGATTTTATTATGCATTAATTCAATGCTAGAAAAGACGTATTTATTTTATGTAAAAACCAACAGGTATTCACGTCTTCTTTGTTCCAACGAAGGAGGAATCACTTGATACGTTATACTAAGGGCGACTAGCGGCTATGGAAATTATAGGGTCTAGAGCCTAGAGGGAAAAATTGTAACTAAAAAAAGACTAAAAATGTTTGGAAAATATTTTTTAATTCAATTCTTACAGCAAGTTATCATAATTATTGCTAGGGTTGTAAAAATACTTCAACTTTCCAGCTGGAAATCCCAGAATAGGTTAAAAAAGTTTCACTGACAAGAAAAGTCAATTCCCATCAGTCTGATTTAAGACATTTCATCGAACGACCCTTAATGAGGGCGAGTATAGTGTTGAATTGTGTAATATTTAAAGCGCTATATATTGTATTACACTTACCCGATTTTAATGAACTTAGTTTCGGTTAAGTGGTCCTTTAGTTCAATTTAAAATTCATATCGGATTGTACCCGAAACTTTTCTAGTAGACTTATTAGGGGCTGCTGTTGCTAACTACGACATTTTTACGTTTTCTTTAAAATGTTAAAAAAAATTTAAATCCGTATAATGTATTCATTAAAATGATAATTAGTATTAGACAAATATTACTAAACTCCAATCAAGTATTAGTTTTTTTCGTTCCCAATACGTTACTTTAAAAACTATCCAGATTGCCATGCAAATAAATTGGTTGTACCATCCAATTTGAGTTTTACCAAGTTCAGCAGCAATTCATAATAGTTAATAGTTTTATTTAATTTTATTCTATTGTATCCACTCTTCAAACATTACCAATGCCGATGCATGTGATATGGTCACTGTTTATTTTCAACTTTTTCAAAACGTTTGTTAGATATCTGGAAAGAAGACATTTTGAGAAAAGAGTATTTACCCGTTGGCAAAACGTTACGACGAACCGAACGTGTTCTTCCTGTTCCTGTGCCTATAGACTACATGTAGTTAGAAATTGAAGATAACATTATAAAGTGGATCCGTATCTGAGTGTTAGACAGATTTCACTCAAGAATAAGCAAAACAACGGTACACCGTGTTTTATGAGATCACACGTTGCATTTATATCAGTGGGCACCAGGCAGATAGTGATTTTGACCGAAGGTTGGATTAATGTGACTGTTATAGCCTGATGAAGCAACTTTCACGAGTTTTGATGGAGTTAATTCACTTAATATGCATTACTGGTCATCTAATAATTTTCACTAGATGTAAGAAGTCGACCGTCAAAACAGATGGAGATTTAATGTGTGGTGTAGAACTTTGGGAGAAAGATAATTGGGTCTTTTATTTTTGATAGGCATTTGAACAGCAAAATATTTGATTTTGCTCACAAACTACTCGTTAACCGTTTGGAAAATATTTGTTTTGAAGTAAGAATTTGGTATCAACATGATGGATACCCTACACACGTCTCAGAGGAAGTTCGACGTTTTTTGAATATAACCTTCCTAAATCACATGTTCGAAAGAGGTAGTCTGTTTCCTTGGGCAGCTAGGTTAGGTTAGGTTAGGTGAACTGATGGTCCTCGGACATGTGGCGATTAAAGAAGCCTAGTTGTTTTTGTTAACAGAACAAGCGTAACATTCATGAAAATCGGCGACGACTAATAAAAAAGGGGTCTCACTTTTGGGTAGAAAATAACATCATGGTTATGTCTTATAAAATTATTTTTACTTGCTTTCTCCCCCCTGATACCGATTACTCCGGTATGGTTTTGACCAATGTGAATGAATTTTTCCACAAGTTTTCAGAGTAGTACCGGAGTGGTCCCATAGAAGCATATCGAATAAAAAAATAAAAATGCGGGAATGGCGCGAGCAACTTTTCCGCGTGTTTTATAACTCCGTTATCTCACTATTAAACTCGATTTCTTCGCTCATTGAGGCGGCATCGACAATTTGAAATATGGTAAAGTAGGACTCTTGTCCTACCTGGGTTTTTGTTATCGCTACAACATAAGCTGTCATTAAAAAAAATGTATGTATCTGATAATCCCCCTTTATATATTTAAAAAAACAATTAGCCTAGGCGGTAGTAAAAAATTTATTATCGCCCATCTCTAGTAACAAGCAATTTTCATTCCATCGTTGATGGAAGAAGTTATAGTTGGTCAACTTTGGGGTTTTTTCCTTAACACTTTGTAGTTCTGGGTGTTAGTACCTATATTACTACCGTAGATTTGGGTAATCGTCATTTTAATTTAATTCTTTGATACTGTAATCTTTTCTTTAAAATTCTTGTATTCGGGTAACATAAATTCTGTAGCTCTCGGATTAACTTATATCGATAAATCTAGGGATGTTTCCTACCTTGTATATAGAGATAGATACAGGTGATTTAATTAAGTAATACAATAATAATCAACTTCATTTTATAGACACAGTATGCTGTTGCTTCCAAAACAGCGCGTTTAGGTTTATCAGAAATACATTAATTCAATACTTTTTGAATTAAGAAATTATCAAACAAAATCAAAGTTTATTTCCATAGACATGTTCACATATATCGGAATTGTCATATATAAAGGTCAAATTAAAAGTAAAAATATAATAAAAATGAAATAAAATAGTATGCCTTACATTAAATGTTCCAAAAGACCTACGTTACAATATATTACGACATTTTAAAATATAAACGTATAAAACTCTTCCAAAGAATAAATGTTCCGAAAAACCTACGCTACAATATATTTACACATATTAAAACTCAAACATAAAAAACTCTTCCAGAGAGTAAAACGGATTTTCAGCCAGTATGGATAATTATGAAGTTAGAAGAGTATTAGAAGCACTAGAATATGCCGTATAATTATAAAGGTTTGACTGGTATTACGGCCTGAAAGTGTAATTTTTGAGATAAAAATAAAATTAGAATTTTAAGTGGTGAAAAAATGATGATTTTTAGGAAGAATATTATTGTGGGTATTTCGCCACAATATAATAATGATTACAAAAACATACCTTTAAAGTTTAAATTGTAATTTTGAGTTTAGGGTCCACTGACTGAAGAGTGACACATTGATGACTGACACAAAACTGAAAAATATTTTGCTTTCCGGACGTGTGGGGAAACCCTCGTTTTCAGCAACTAGAAAACTGAAAATACTAAAAATCACATATCTAATTTTTTTATATCAGAAATTTTACTGCCTCTAGTTCCTCTAGCCTCTCTTTTCTGGTTGCTGAAGACATAGACTTTCCCCCGAAAGGCCCGAAAAGCTAGTTGTTTTTCAGTCTTTTTCCTCGGGTAGCTACACAGTGGAGCCACAACTCAAGACTATAATCTAAATTTTAAATGAATGGTATGGTATTATTCTTATTGTATTCATTATTGTGTGGCGCAATAATTTCCATCTTAAATCATGTATTCGCCACTACAGTTTCATAATTATTTATGATTTTTTATTGGGTGAATCTGGGTAATATTTTGACCACCCAAAGTATCGTAAACTAAGAACCTACATAAACTATCACGTTTTATTAATTGAATTAAAAAACAAATAAATTTTTTCTTAATAGGCGGAGACAAGCGAAGAACATGAACTTTTTTACGTTACTGCTAAAAAATCTGATATGTAGCAATTTTTTAAATCAGTTTTCTAAGTCATTTCAACCTAGAATTCTTTGCTTCTGAACACTTAAATGTATTAATTTGGAATTTAAATAAAAACTGCGCCGTTATAGGTTTACTGTTTTATCACTATCTTTTAAGTATATTTATTTAGGTATATTTAAAGCTAAAAATGTTATTTTTTAAGTTCAAGTTTTCTTTATACAAGTTTACACGGTGCCTCCGACATACGAAATAATTGTAGTAAAATTAACTATGAATTTATGATAAATCCTTATTTCGGAATGTGTTTTTTTATTTCTTTTATCTTTAAAATCTCATTAGACATCGTTCCAAACCAATTAAAGTCATATATTTAATATATAAAATACAATAAATTAAACTAAGAGTTCGACATTTTTTTTACCTAATATGGGAACCTTGCGACCAATTTATAATCATATTCACGGGTTAACTACATTCTGAAAAAGTCCTCGTTCTGTCAACAGAGCAATCTACTTTTGTTCGTTTAATTTAGTTATTTGGTTTATTATAACATTTAACAGATAATCATTGTGTGAACTCAATAATTGCCTTTATTTGCAAGTTTATCATAACATTTATCCGTAACTAGAGTTTTTGGATAAGTGGTTTTTTAGTAATAATATATTAACATTTCACTAGGCCTTCATTTTGTTTCGCCATATTGGATTTTTACCAAAATATTACCAGGGCATCCCCATAAGACCCTTAATTTTTGACTACAATTTGAAGTCAATCAGGTAATTAGTTTTTAGCTATGCCGTGAACAGACAGACAGCCCGACGGAATTGAGGTAACATGTTTTTCAGTATCTACGGACCCTGAAACGTAAAGATCTGGAAAAATCTCGGAGTGATTTTTTCACCATAACAATACTTCCCTTTTTACGAGGGAAGTAAAAATTAAAACTTTAATATCCTGTATCTCAAATACGAAGGCTTTGCGGACATATGTTTACATGAACTTTCTGCCCTAAAATGAGCAAAAAAATTATACCCTGCACTTCTTCAGATCATTTTGGTCAGAAGCAAAAAAAAATAAAAAAGTGTTTTGAGAATTTTAGGCGTTAGCAAACTTGCAAAAAGGCGGGGGTTTTATTTCACGTTGTATGTACTATTTTTTTTGCGCATGAAAATAAAAAAAAACGCAAATTAAGAGAAATCCCAATGGCAGAAAATTTTGCCAAAAAAGTAGAAGCACGTACCCAACAGATCGGCCAAACGAACACCAAAAACCATATCTCGATATCGTGTTTCGCAATTGAAATATCCATCTTTACGCAAATAAAACAACAAAATTATATTTTAACAACTATTTTAGTAAAACCATTAAAAATATCCTACCAACACCTTTTGTCATTTTTTACTTTAATATTCTGCAAAATATTAAATATGCATTTAATCTCATACCTAAAAATGCACATTGAAATAAGAATAGTTAAATTTGATCTTTATTAGTAAACAATAACAATAATATTTAAAGAAAATAAAACCAATATTTTACAGATTTGAACAGTCCTTACTAAATACCACTTTTATTAAAATAATTTCGGGAATTCGGGTCATTGCGGCAATTAGTTGTATGCGACATTTCGAAAATTTAATAATGTAAGATATATCTCAATCGACTGACCACTAGAGTTGCAAATTTAATTTTAACTTCTATTTGTGGTCGTTAATAATCTTTTCTCCCAGATGCTTAATGAATACAATTCAGATTATTAATATAATAAGTTAGTTCTTTTCTTTAGCTTCTATTAGTTCTTAAATTTGCCGTGCTTAGAGCTTGATTTGAATCCTCATTTCTGTTGGGAATTTGGCCCTTTTTTACATTCTCTTTAGTAATTTCTGATATTTCTTTACCCTGTCTTTGGGTTATCTATGACACGCTGCCGGCGTTTACCATCGTGTTAACGACTTTGAACTTTGGCGCCTGCACCACCTGTCGCACCCGTCCTGATCTTTTTTTAGGCCTCGTGTGCTCTCGGGGTCAGCAGCTCTGGTTTGTATGTGAAGAGAAAACTTGGATTTGGAAAACAAGGTATAAACTACATTCTCTTTGTTAATGTTCACAATTACCAATAAAGTAACGCGCCCATCTTCTCCTTACTTTGGGGTATTTTTGTATAAACAATCTAACTAGGGCTTTATACGACTTGAATGTTTACACTTTAGTAGATAGGTTTAAGGAGGGTTCTCCAGAGTGCTTTTCCCAACTGAGGTTAGGGGTGAGATTAGTTATCTGAAAGGCGTTTATCAACTGGCTTTGCCGAAGTTTCGGAATCATTTAGGGGTAGATATGAGGCTCAAGTCAAGTCAAGTTTGAATCTACCGTATTTCAAGTTGCCTTTTATAATAGAAACTATGCTTATTCACAGTAAGGTCAAGCGTACTGTAGTTAATTAATTCGTTAATAGTCTGGACAAAATATAGTAAGGTAAATCTTAGTCTGCGGAGTATATAACAGTATACAGGGTGTCCCAGCAAGGGTGGATTGCGGCGTTCTTATGGAAAGTATAGGGCCTACAGCTTCAGAGGGAAAGGTATAACTAAAGTATCCCCGTTTTGGTTATGACTTTCAATATACCACTGAAAAGATAAGTTAATTCCCACCAGTGTGATTGAAGACATTTTAATGAACTTAAGGTTGTTTAAAAGTGTACTTAGGACCATTTAAAATTCGTATCAAATTGTACCCCGAACTTTTCGAGTACACTTGTTAGAGGCTGCTGTTCCTAAATACAATTTTTTTACGTTTTCTTAAAAATGTTAAATAGAAGGTTATACTTTTTTACAATAGTCGAAAGGAGCACACAAGTTCTAATTTTCGACCAAAACCCGTTGTCGATATCTTAATTTTAAGTGTGGCAAACGGGCTAAAACAATAACAATCCTAACAACATTAATGACAAACACGTAAAGCTGCAGTGGGTGTAATGGCCAACGGGCTAAAACAACAAGGATAACTTCCAAAAACACCTTAACGCAAATCGCCAAGACAAAAATTTCCCATTTTGCAAATGTCGGAAATGTTTTCCATCACTTGAGAGCAAACTTAATGAAGAAACTCGTCAAGGGCAACGGGTTAAAACAATAACAATACTAATAGCCTAAGTGTCGGTGACAGTACCTAAAATAGGGGTCATAAGATACATAGCCCAAATGGGTATGCAAAACTTGCTTTTTAGGTAGGCAAGCAAAATGGCTTTAATCGTTGTTTATTTGAAGAAGTTATAGTTAATCAAGCAATGTGTAAGAGAGAGACAACATTAAAATTAAATAAAAATATATCGAGAGGTAGCACCGAAAACGGACTTCCAAAGAAATAATTTCAAAGGGTTTTTCCGCTGTTTCAGCCATCTCTTCGCGAGATGACGCTGTATTGAACATGTTTAGCGTATCTAAGGATATATTTAAACGGGTGATTTAAATATTTTATAAAAAGAAATAGTCAAATAAATGCAATTAGCATTTACATTTATTAAGCAATTGTAAGAAACTTTTTTGCTACGTATACGACAAACAATAAGGGCAAATATAAGTGAAGTTCGTATTTTAACGTTTGTACTTTATTACTGAAACTGGATGACCCCGTTTTTAATAATTTCAAACACGCGGTTGAGACATTAGAAGAGAAATAACTAAAAATAACAGTTGCTGAAGCAACCATCGGCGAATTTGTGGGTATTTTAGTAGTTTTAATTCACTTGGTATAGGCAACTAAACCAAACATCTTCCAACAAGCCAATGATAAAGTTTGTGTTATAGCGGTAAAATGGTAAAAAAGTACGAAAGAAACAAGTCTTATCGACAAACAATCTTAAAAGTAAAAATTAAAATTAAAACTGTTTAATAATATGGATTTTTGTTGAGAAAAACAAATTGGATTCTCTCTCTGTACTGGATACGTAAAAACAAAACTGATCATTGTTCTTAAAAATAACTAACGAATAAAGATAATATAACGTTTCTAGGATCCAGACACATGAGCGGGTGGTCAAACACGCTGAATAGAAATCTGATAGAGACAGGAACCAGATTTCCAAAAATAGAATAAATCATTAAAAAATAAGACAGTATTTTCCCACAAGTGAAAAAGAAACTCCTTGCGTTTGTCATAGGAATTTATATTAAAAAATAATCTGAAACTAAACTGCTGGCCATAAAAAAATATATTTTTTTTTATTAATGTACCCCTATTATATTGTCACCGACGCTTGGGATATTGGTATTGTTATTGTTTTAACCCGTTGTCCTTGACGAGTTTTTTAATTAAGTTTGTTCTCAAGTGATGGAAATATTTCCGACACCCGTAAAATGGGAAATTTCTGTCTTGGTGATTTGCGTTAAGGTGTTTTTTGAAGTTATTCTTGTTGTTGGCTCGTTGGCCGTTACACCCACTGCATCCTTCGTTTGTCACTAATGTTGTTAGGATTGTTATTGTTTTAGCCCGTTCGCCACACTTTAAATTAAGATATCGACAAGGGGTTTTGGTCGAAAATTAGTTAAATTATTTAACATTTTTAAGAAAAGTAAAAAAAATTTATTTAGGAACAGCACTCTCTAACAAGTGTAATCGCAAACTTTGGGATATGATTTGATACGAATTTTAAATGGTCCTACGTACCCTTTTAAACAACCTTAAGTTCATTTAAATGAAATGTCTTCAATCACACTGGTGGGAATTAACTTATCTTTTCAGTGGTACCCTTTAGTTATACTTTTTCTCCTGAAGCTCTAGGCCCTATACATTCCAAAAGAACGCCGCAATCCGCCCTGTCTACTGTTATTTACTCCGCAGACTAAGATTTCCCTTACTATATTTTGTCCAGATTATTAACGAATTAATTAACTAGGTCACGATACGCTTGGCTTTTCTGTGAGTATGCATATTTTCTATTATAAAAGGCAACTTGAAATACTAACTAATCTAACTAACCTAACCTAACCTAACCTCGGTTGGGAAAAGCACCCTGGAGAACCCTCCTTAAGCCTGGCTACTAAAGTTTATACACTCAAGTCGTATAAAGTCCTAGTTAGACTGTTTATTCAAAAATACCCCAATGTAAGAAAAAGATGGGCGCGTTACTTTATTGGTAATTGTGAACATTGACAAAGACAATGTAGTTTATACCTTGTTTTCCAAATCCAAATTTTTCTCTTCACATACAAACCAGAGCTGCTGAACCCAGAGCGCACGATGCCTAAAAAAAGTTCAGGACGGGTGCGACACGTGGAGGAGGCGCCAAAGTTCAAAGTTGAACGCCGGCAGTATGACATAGATAACCCAAAGAGTGGGTAAATAAACATCAGAAGTTACTAAAGAGAACGTAAAATTCACAACAGAAATGAGGATTCAAATCAAGCTCCAAGCACGGCAAATTTAAGAACTAACAGAAGCTAAAGAAAAGAATTAAGAACCAGCAGGATTTTGCGTGCTTAAAAAAACCGAAAAGTAAAGAACTGCAAGAAACTAGAACTCAAGATTTTTGGAAAAAGACAAACACTGTTGAAAAAATATATATCAATTAAAAGTTTAGAGAAGGATAGAAGATTTACGTACAAAGTAGAAAATGTGCAGGTCATCATTGCACGAAAATTACGTAGGAAGCAACCGAAAATAAAGAAAAAGACTAAAATCTATAGGCTTTTTCGTGTGCTTGCAGATCAAGACATTAGATTAACAGGATTTTGGTTTTAGAAGAGACGAAGAAGAAACAAGAGTAGAAAGGGTTATAGAGGAAGTAACGAGAAGAAAGAAAGGCGGACAATTTGTGTAAACCCAACAGAAAAAATGAAGATTTTTTCCTTATCTTCAAGAAATTGGTTTGTCAAAAAGATCCATAAAAGTGTACAGAAGAAAGAAGATTTATTTAAGCTTGCCAATGTACGACGTATTCGGATGCGCTCCACAAGAGGACGACAAGAGAGAAAGTGGAAACTCAATGATATAGTATATAGTTATAAGAAAACCCCTAGTATAAAGATGAAATTTTTATCGCCAATGTGGGTACGAATATTTACCAAAGGAGATGTCGCAGGTTAACCATACAGATCAAATGGACTAAGTAAAAGAACGCACATTAACTGGCCAAAATTGGATGTAACTGATATGATAATTAATGTTTTTTTATCGGGAAAACTATAATAGTAACATAAAAAGCTGGTATACAAGGAGCTTTTATTTTTTAATGCTATACACATTGATGAGAATTCGCGAAATTATTTTAATACAAGTGGTACTTAGTGCGGACTATTGAATTGTGTAAAATATTGGTTTTTATTTACTTTAAATATTATTGTTAGCAATAATGAGCGGAAAGACGAAACTATTTTATATTATAACAATATTGCTTAATTTATAAAAAAATAACGTAAGACCTATAGTTTTTTAAAATTATATTATTAATCGGAAGTGTATTCATTAAGAGTCTGGAAGAGGAGATCATTAACGACCACAATAATTATATTAATTATAAAATTTAAAATTAAGTTTGCAACCCAGGTTGTCAGTCGATTGAGATATATCTTACATTATTAAATTTTTGAAATGTCGCATACAACTAATTACCACATTGACCCGAATTCGCGAAATTATTTTAATAAAAGTGGTATTTAGTACGGACTGCCCAAATATGTAAAATATTGGTTTTATTTACTTTAAATATTATTGTTATTGTTTACAATAAAGTGCAAAAAGACGAACATATTTTATAATAATATTGCTTAATTTATAAAAAAATAATAACATAATAACATCTATAGTTTTTAAAAATTATACTAAAATAATCTGAAATTTATTCGTTAAAAATCTTGAAAAAAAAGGTATTAACGGCCACAAATAAAAGTTAAAGTTAAATTTGCAACCCAAATTTTCAGTCGATTGACATATATCTTTAGGTTTTAATTTATGTGTTCAATTCAGACAAGCCCCAGAGCTGCTATAACAACTGCTCAATCTGTACAACCATCGGTAAATTTAACTCTTCTTATTTCAATGTGCATTTTTAGGTATAATGAGATTAAATGCATATTTAATATTTTACAGAATGGTAAAGTAAAAAAGGACAAAAGGTGATGATAGAATATTTTTCAGTTAAAATAGTTGTTAAAATTTAATTTTTGTGTTTTGTGCGGCTAAATAGTCTACCTCAAAATGTTCACTGGTTTTTACATCAACAAAATAGCAATTGTTTCATACATCTGCAAACAAATTCGGATGTAACACTTGGAAAGCTAAATATAAACATAGAGGAGGATTTTAACCTACTTCTAATTGTCATATCGATTAATAATTTGGTATTATAAAGCTGATGAGATCAGTACTAAATGGTAGCGGTCGATTTTAACTTCTAGTTATTACATCGATTTGAATTTTTGCAAGTGTATGTAATTCGGCAGACAATACAATCATTTGGTAGAATCGAGCTGTCTGATACCAAATGGTACCGGTCGATTTTAACCGAATATAATTCGGATAAAAATATAAAAATTTGGTATCATCGAGTTGATCTGACCAGCTCGATGGTACCAAATGGTACCACTGGTATGAGCTAGTAAACCCCTCGAGTTTGGGCTCATTTGACTCATCGGACTAATCTGTTCAGTAAGTAGTATCCACATCGAGTTTGCGCTAATCTGGCTTGTTTTACATTATCAGTAAATAAATTATAGTTTAAGAAAAATTAGAAAAGACGCTTTTGTAAGTAACACACTAAAAAGTACATTTTGTTACGATATATGCATTCTACTCTTGACAATTCAATGACGACGACAAAAAGCGTCAGGCGTTTTGTCGAAATTATTTAAAAGTATATGCTTCTCAAAGAAACGTAACCAAAAAGCGCCCCACGCTAATAATTTTGATTAAGATTGCGAAATCTAAACTGCGTTAAAACTTTTATAAATGAGTTAAAATATTAAACTTTTTGTTAGTTTTCTCAGATTTGTATAGAACATTTAAGGCTTATAATTGTATACTTAAAAGTATTAGACAATCTTAGTCTAACAAAAAGTTATATAATATACATGTTACAGGAAAATTTGCACATGGATGGCAAATATGTTTTAGAAACATTTCTATTTAGAGAAAATTCGTCGAAATAAGAAATCAATTTTTTTTTTCAATTTATAAATGTAATAATAATAAACTCAGAACTGTCAAAATAAATATCATCATTAGTATATGCTAACAAAGATGATTTACCTAAATGTTCGGCAATGTTAGCAGCAAATGTGTAAATATCTTTATTTATGATTCTGCAGTACATTTTTTATTAAGTACCTACATACATAACTAAAAGCATTTTTGTATTAATATTTTCTCGACGGTAATCCTAGTGAGGAAGCTCAATGGCTGTACCAACATTTATTGCGAAATTACTTGTTTCAAAAAAATACTGTGGAGAAAGGGACAAATTTTTTTTCAACGCGTTTTTCTCATACACGGTACTTTTTTAAATATTTTTTAAGAAGATCTTCACTGTCAATAGCTTTAAGCCAATCTTTTCATCTAAATGTACATATATTCATTTAAATAGAATATAAATATTAATAATTAACGGTATTCTAGTTCCGTTGAATAGCAAATTTTTAATTTTTAACAGAATTAAATAGGAAATATGCAAAATAAATAGTTACTTTTTATATAAACAATATTTTACTCAGTTCGGGCTTTATAATGGGTTAGTCCCACTGAATTTGATAATTTTGGAATATAAAATGAAAATTTACCCTCTTTTAATCATTTTAGCAAAAAAAGGACCGAACCACTTTTTCCATAACAAATAATAAAAAGACATTCTATATTTTCATTTGTTTTAACACAAAAACTCCTCAATATAAAACATACGTCTGGCGACAGTCCGCATACAACCTTCGATATTACACGAAGATATGGTTGGTGGCGAATTACATTTACTGTCTGGAAACACAAACTGATATTTAAAACACGACTGTATACGAAATTAAAAGAAAAAAAGAAAACTAAAAAAGATCGGCAAACATATAACACTGTTTACATATCCATATAGTTATTTGGTAATAAATTAACACATTAGATAAATATTAATATGTATCACTTTTCTTCATTATGGGGAAAGTTCTGTTAAAAGGGCTTTACCTATTTTTGTACCCAAGTACCTAGGACTTACCTTATAATAAAATTCTCTTATTATTACAATTTATTCAATATCTGTAAAGTTATTGCCAAATAAAATTTGCGCATATATACACGGTGTCCTCTATAAAAATTCACTCTACAGGGATTTCGTAAACCAGAAGAAATACATCTGGGTTGGATTAGAAGAAAGTTGGGTAGTCTATGTAATATGCCGTTAATAAAACCGAATTTGGCCGAATTCGTTTTTATTTTTTTCTGACTGTATTTTAAAAGATTTAAAAATCGTGTTTTTACTACAACTTTTTCCGCTCTACACGATGGTATATTCAGATTTTAAATCTGTCATTTCGTCTCCCGAGACCTATCATCAGCTTCATTTTTTTAGTACGGTCCTGGATCTTTATTTCATTTTTTTAAAGCATTCGACCTCTCGAAATCAATGATGTATCACACTTAAGTATGAGAGAGCAAATTTAGAATGTTTCCATAAGAAACAACGAGTTAAGAAAGAGACGATATACGATAATCTTACCAAAATCAGTATACAAAAAACAAATTACTTTAAAGTATACTTCATTGGTTTAGGAAAATCGAAAGCTTTCAAAACATGAAATAAACAAAATCCAGATCCGTATTTAAAAAATGAACTTGATGATGGGTCACGGAAGACGTAATATCGGATTTAAATTTGTTGAGGCCATTTTGTAGAGAAGAAAAAGTAAAAAACGAATTTTGGCAAAACTTGTTTTTTACTTGTATTTTCGGCATCACTTTGGAATTTTCTAAATTTCTCAATGGCATATTACGTGACATAAGATTAAGCAACCGTTTCCTAATCTAACCCCCTAACATCTGGTTTACGAGATCTCTGTGGAGCGCATTATTATATGGGACACAGTGTAAAAGTAATAATTTCCTGTGTGTGGTGGAATTCGTTACGAGGGATGATCCGGGTGAAGGCTCATTTACCGCTACATGCGTGCCTAAGTAAATACATACACACATGCATACATACATAAATACATTTACACAAACACAACATATATACATAGATGCATACGTATATACAAACATTCATTCACTTACCATACCTACTTAAATAAAACCACTGAGTCGATACTCCAATATACCATTTTTAAAATTTTGTTTTTTTCTTGTTGATTTATAGTTTATATACATAATCTGTAAAAAATCAATTATGACATTTATTATTTTCCTCCAAAAAGGAAGGTTCTTACTCTAAACGAATTTTTAAATATTTAATTAGGCCATTTTATGTCACACGTGCACAATTTGAGATAAATTGGATTGGTAGTTTTTTAGTAATAATTTTTTTAGCATTTTATTTGGCCGCCATTTTGGTCCTCATTGGATTTTTATCAAAATGTTACCATGCGATTTTCATATCATTCTCATAATCAGCCTTTCACGTATTTGTACGTAAGTTATGTTTTAGGAAAAAAATGTTATTTAAGAATAAAATCAACCATTCTCTTTCTTAGTTTTTGTGTACTGAAGTCATTAAAAATAATTAATCAATTAAATACATATTTCAAATTTGTCTAATTCAGTGGGACTAATAGTTAACAAGTCTTCGTTTTAATAACTATTTTGGTACAAACGTAAAGTATTATTATTAGTTCAAAGAAAAATTGACAAATAAATAGGCAGTCAGAGAGAGAAGATCCAAATTAACTGTACAATTCCTAATATTCAAAAATTAATTTTAAATTTTGCAACATCCGTCTAAATACCTTTTTAATTTTCATGACTGCGTAAATCCTTAATAGTGTTATTTGTCTCTAATAACAAAAGAGTTCACAAAACTTACATACCTTGAGGGATCATTAGGAAAGCTAAAAAAATAATTTCCTTTCCCGTTCTTGAACAACGTACACAATCACATTTAAATCCGGACATTTTAATTTATTCACGAAGTTATCTAAACTACTACCACTTCTTTTCTTACATACATACTTGCGCACGACCACCGGAAGCAACATATACCAACATCCTAAACTCATAGGCGGCCGCCTATTATACTAACGAGGAAAACCGTTCCCCCGTTATATCGGGAAGATCTGCATCTATAGGCGTTAATCTGTAGAGATGTTATAATAACGGCTGTATATTATAATAATATAACCAGCATATAGATCTAAAATGAAGAGAAAAATTTTAATATACGCGTTGTGTTTTAAAAAATTTACAAACAATATCTTTTGTTCTGTTACAATTTTATAGCAACTTTCTAGTTTTAAATTATTCATATTATGCGCAGACGTTACCTAGAGAGTATAGTATTATATTGTATTATCTTAATTAACTTCTAGGACTAGATGATATTATTTATGATGCACTTGCAAATATATGTGAAGGTATCTGCCAGCCTTTGAAAATTAGGATTGAAAAAATTCTTAACGTCCCAACTCAAGCTGCAACATTATATGCTGTCGTTAATATGTTGAGGTAAATATGTAATAACATATACGAGTGAATAAAAATTGTTTGGTCATAAATAATATAAACTATAGTTGTTTCATGGCATTTAAATTACAAAGTTTTATTTTATATTGATTTTCAATATTATAACGGGTGGTCCCAAAGTCAGTTTACCCATATCTTTGTATATATATATATATATATATATATATATATATATATATATATATATATATATATATATATATATATATATATATATATTTACAAATGTACAAAACCATTACTTATAACTACAAAATAGTGTATATTGGCACATTACACTGTACTTTTGTATTGTTTGGTTTTCTTGTTGTTTGTCTTTAAATTTGGAAATCGGCAAACTAATTTTAGACCATCCTGCATTTAAGCAACATGAAAAAGTGATATGAAAAATTGAAATATTTTAAAACCTTGCTATCTATAAGTTACTAAAGTTTAAGAAAAATTACTAATTCTTAAAAAAAGCGTCACAAAACAAATAAGAAATTTGAGTAAAATAATCTAAATTAGCTGGCAAGTTGCCTCTGAGCAGAACCAAAATCATTACAAGCAAATCCTAGAGGCATTGCTAAACCCCAAAAGATAATTTTATCATATATAATTATATATAACCATATAACCAATTCTATGTTGTTATTTTAGATATTATAAAAAATGCATTAACAAAATTGTGAGAAAAGGCCAGCTTGAGGATACTCTAACAGATCTTTTAGAAAAGAGTGAAAAGGTGTTTTTGGATTTGCTTAGACAACAAATAAATAGCCTCCTGGTGCGAGTCGAAGCTCCTCCAAGAGATTTGAGTCCGACCTCCGCAATATCAAATTTATTAGCGCTTTTAAGAGACATGTTATCAACTGCAAGTATGAGTGAAGGTAAGCCTCATGGTTTAGTTAATAAATAGCTATTAGGAATGAGTACTTGTATCTTCATGTTTTAATTCCAACTAATTATTGTCTATATTTTTTGGTAAATATTTCGGCAAAATAAAATATTTATTTTATAATATTATACATTTAACAACTTTTAATATTTCTTTACAATACACTGTAATAAATTTTGAATTTATATAATAGCGATACAGTTAAGCTATATGACCCAATTTAAATAAAGTTTAATTTCTTAAATTACCTGAATATAGGTTTTTAGATATTCTGGTCACAAAACTGCATAACGGACATACCGTTTATAAAAAACAAACCTACAGATACTTGAACGCAAGGTTAGGTTAGGTTTTGTTATCCAACACAAATTCAAGCCGTGGCTAAACCTTAAATCCCGATCCGTGCGATTGAGTGATATACAAGCGAGACAAAAAAACTGCGATTTTTTAATTAATGTACACCTAAAATGAATTGTGAAAGTTGAAAGGTTTAAATTATAACTATGTATCTGTTTCTAATAATTTTTTGTTACTTGTACCAAATTGACTGATATATTGGTTTCAGGGATATAACGTGTCTTTTAGTAAAATAGTGATTTTTTCCAGTGACTTGTTTTATGATATATATTTTTTTAATAATAACGATTTTCTTCTACTTGTAATGTCTTCGTTTAAAAATCTTATCTTAATATAAATTAAAAGTATCTGAAATTGCATATTGTTTAAGAAAAAATCGGTAAATTGGCTTTTACCCGGAACTTCCCTCGTAACGAATTCCCCCACAAACATTTTTATATATGCAGTAATAACTTTCTGCATAATATACAGAGTGAAAAGGAAACGACTACAAGTATTTTAACAGGTAAAAGATCAAGTAATTTAGAACAAAAAAATTCTTCTATAACAAGGAGTCAACACTTAGGGGCTGCTTTGGCGTTACAGACCTTACAAAATTTGAACTATCCTTGATGAGTGCGGCAATAACGAAGTTTGATAAAAAAAAGTGTGTTGTGCTTGCACGGCAATATAAATGTAGGGGTTAATGGAACTGTGCACAGGGTGAATGACGAAGATTTTTTTTTTCGTGATTTTCCTTCTAGGATGGACAGAATTTTCTTATAGTTTTTTGTTCTACAGCTAACTGAAACAATTTTGTTTCGATAATAATATTTTCATCTATTGAAAATATTTGCCATTACATATATCTATTTTTCCTAATTTTAATGAGCCGGTATAAATTGTTTAAACGTAGCGACATGTTTGTAGTTGATTTATCGTTTATTGCTATTTATAGTCTAGAGTATCTACCTTCTTTAAATAAAAAAAAACTTCTTTTCTATTGTTTTCTATAACTTATCTGGTCTTTCTCTTCCTATACTTACTTTTTCTAAAAAAAATAAATGCTTTCTTGTGCCCATGTAAATGCTAGATCTTTATTAAATACATTTGATATTTTTAAAGGGTATGTTATTGATAGCAACTATATTTGGTAGGAGTTTCTGAAAGTTGGCTAAACGACAATATTTTGGACAATGTTATTAACATAGACCAATATATGTGTATTAGACAAGACAGGCAGGCCCGTGGAGGTGGAGTGGGCGTTTACATTAAAAACAACATAAATTATTCAATAATCCTTAGTGAGTGTACGTAATGTATAGAGCATATTTGGCTCAAAATTCTTTACGGGAATGAAACTGTGATAATTGGAAATATATATCAGCTTCCGCAAGGTAATTGCAAAGAATTTCTTAGTTATTTTGAAGAAATTTTATCAGATTTTAATAATAAGTTTCAAAAAACCTTAAACCACTATCATCGAACTAAAAATCAAGAACATTGGAACTATTATAAACAGCTTAGAAACTATACCACATCAGCGATCAGAAATGAAAAAAGAGTTTATCTAAATAATAAATTTCAGAATTTTAACTCTGAAGAAAAATGGAACGAATTAAAAAGACTTAATGTCATAAATAAAAAGAGTAATCTAGTTCTCAATAATCTAAAAAAACTAAATGATCTTAATGATTTCTTTACTCAAATTCCTGGTAATAGAATTGTTTACCAAAACTTACTTAATTTCTATACAAATAATAGTGTTCATTTGGCTGAACGTTTTTCATTTAAGAGAGTTGAGGAAAATTTAGTCTCCGAAATTATTCTGAAATTAAATCTAAAGCTTGTGGTTCTGACAATATAAATTTAACGCTAATAATTTTATATTGTTCATTTATTATTCTATACATTACTCATATTATAAATTGTCGTTTATCTTAGTCATATTTTCCAAAATCATGGAAGTCAGAATTCGTACTTCCCATAACAAAAGTTAGCAGCCCTACTGAATTATCACACTTAAGGTCTATATCAATACTCCTTACACTTTCAAAAATCCTTAAAAAGGTAATGCAGGTTCAAATTAATGAATATATTATACAACATGAGCAGCTTATTCCCGCTAAACAGTCCTGTTTTAGACAAGGCTTCCGTTGCTCAACTGCTCTGTCCGATGTAACAGATGATGTAGTGAGAGCGTTAGACAAAAGTCGGGCCACAGTGTTGATTCTGCTCGATTACACAAAAGCCTTCAACATGCTTCATCATGATCTACTTCTTGCCACTTTAAAATACATAGGTTTTGATGATATGTCGTCATCACTTGTTCGGGTCATTTCTCTCAGATAGAACTCAAAAAATCGTTCTTGATGAAAAAACATCGGATTTGCGAAACATCACTTCAAGGGTACCACAAGGAAGTATTTTGGGGCCACTTTTATACACCATATACACTTCAAATTTTGTCAACTCACTAAATTCCTGTAAATATTATCTGTACGCAGACGATACACAAATTTATTTCTCGTTTAAACCCGCTAATGTGGTAATGGCTTCAACTCAACTTAATCAAGACCTCGAAGGTTTAATGAACATTTCTAATGATCATTTGCTTAGAATTAATACAAATAAATCTATAGCTTTACTTCTGTGTGCCGATAATTTGCGTGATACTTAGAAGAACATATTCAACTATCAATTGGCTCAGAACCTATAAACATTAAACCATATGCAAAAAACTTAGGTCTTGTAATGGATATCAACCTAAAATTTAGGCAGCACATTAGAGTGTCTGAAAAGAGCATACTCTTCTTTAAAAATGCTGTACCCTCACAGGCATTACCTTAGTCAAAACACCAAAAAAACTTTTTGCGACTCGTTAGTTTTGTCCCATTTTAATTTCTACGACAATATTTATGGGCCATTTCTAGATTCAATTGAGAGTCGAAGAATTCAAAAAATGCAAAACTCGTGTATTCGCTTCAATTTTGGTATTAAACGAAACCACAGAGTATCATAAACTAACTGAGCTTGCCTGGCTTAACATGTAGGCGTATTTTACATTAACTTTGCTTTTTTTATAAAATAATTAAACACAAATCCCCTCCATACTTACGGTAAACTCACATAACGAACAGACGTACATAATATTGTTTAATAAATAAATTTAAAGTCACTTACTTCTCCTTATCATTTAGTAAGTATATCTTAAATTCTTTGTTCTCTTCCCTGCTTTCATTATTTTTTTAAGTTCTCTTCTCTTGTCTAGAATGCCTCTCCTTTTTATGCTTTAGACTTCATTGGTTTAATTAATATAGACAGCACATACTTTTATAAACAAGATTATTTAGGATAGTTCTAACTTTATTGTGAAACTACTCTTCTTAATGTTATGTTAAAGTTTTATTTATATTGTATATTATATAATACATTAATTAAATTGTCAGGATTCAGCAGTGCCTACTGTCTAGTGGGATAATGAGTTGACCTTTTGTTTCTGTCAGGATTTAGTTAGTAGTTTTAGTTTATTTGAGATTATATTATAAAATGGAAATCTTGATTGGAAACAATAAACGTGTTATTATTATTATTATTATTATTAAGTTATTAAACTGTAACGTATTTTTACGACAAAATAATACGTTAAGATGGACATTCTCACTTTTATTATTTCGGTTGTACTTGGACATTTTTGAGAAAGCCTGCTGCAATAGGCGAAACGTCAAGTAAACTCCATTGTTTTTAATTCTGCAAACAAACGTATACTCAAAAAAGAAATATAGTTTAGACATTTGCGCGTTGAAAGAAAAATAAGAATTATAGCATTGCCTCAAAAATACTTATTTTTCTTTCAACGTATAAACAAATGGATGGTGTTCCAATGGGGTCCTCGCTATCACCAGTAGTCGCGAATTTATTTATGATATACTTCGAGAAAGAAGCTCTTGAGAAAGCAAGTTTAAAACCCAAATTATGGATTCGTTATGTGGATGACATATTTATTATATGGCAACATGGTCATGCAGAGCTCGAAAAATTTCTGACTCACGTAAATTCAATCCACCCCAGAATACAATTTACTCTAGAGTTAGAGGAAAACAACAAACTACCATTTTTAGATGTTTTGGTCACAAAACTACATAACGGACATTTCGAATACACCGTGTATAGAAAACCAACACATACAGACAGATATTTAAATGCAAAATCACATCATCACCCAGCACAAATTCAAGCTGTGGCAAATACTCTAATATCTAGATCCGTGCGACTAACTGAAACACAGACGAGACAAAACGAACTTAAGGTAATATCTAGTGCTTTAAAGAAAAATGGCTACACAAATCGCACCATAGAGAAAGCTATTAATGCACAAGTTTCCCGAACAACGAACAACAAAAAATATGAACCGGGAAAGCAACGAGTAGTCTTACCATATGTAAAAGGCACAACAGACAGAATCGGAAGAATTCTGAGGAAACACAACATACAAACAATACACAAGCCACAAACAACTATAGGTAAACTACTCGGAAACCCAAAAGATAAAATCTAAACTGGAAAACCACGGAGTGTACAGTATTCCGTGCCAGGACTGTGAAAAGTTGTACGTAGGGCAAACTAACAGGCGAATATCAGCAAGAGTGGAAGAGCATAAACTTAGCATCAGAAATAAACAAACAACCTCAGCTTTATTCCTACATCAACAGGAAACCGGCCATAAAATAAATTTCGATGGGTGTAGGGAGATTGCCAATATAGAACATTATAAAACCAAAATAATCCGAGAAGCCATAGAAATTGAAAAGCAAGGTGATTTAAATAAAAGGGACGAATCATTAAAACTACCAACAGTATGGAAGACAATAATCGACAAATCTAAAATCGCAAAAACTCAAGCGCAATTAGCGCAACAACAACAGCACCATCCGGAAAACATAAATAACGACCAACGCCTGCGCAGATATAACCTTCGGCCCGGAGTGGGGGTATAAAAGGAAGCGTCGCAGTCACCAACACTTCAGTCTCTATTCGGACGCGAGAAAGAAAGCTTCGAAAATGCCAAATGTGATTTTGGCGAAACGTCAGCAAAACTGTTCTTTTCAGAACGACAGTAGTGAACGGATGTACACCCGGAATGAAAACACATTGTATTTTTCCATCCGTGAAGGAGTAAAAATCAACCATATATATATATATGGTTCTAATGAGGGCTAGGGTTTAAATTACTGTCTAGGCACGCCAGGCTTACGGTAATCAGAACAGATATGGCTTTTAAAAATAATTATCTAAAAATTACTTTCTGGATTTTTCAAAATCTACTTTTAATGAGGTAAAACGAGTGAAATCTGTTTTTACAATTTCTCTTTAACTAAATGAATGTTTAAAACAATTCTTTTGTCAATAACGTTTTCAAATAATTATTTTATAATTATAATTAACTAAAGCCCTGCATTCTGGATTTTTGAATTGTGTTTTTTTTACAACATCTCTTTAACTAAGTTCTTTCACTAGTGGCTTTTTAAAATGTTTCTAGAGTTTTTGAAATCCCGTACTTCAATGGATGAAAACGGTAAATTGTATTTTTTGTCAGTAGTTTTTAAACATGTTTATCTAAAAACCGACTTCTGGATTTTTCGAAATCTTTACGGGATGAAATGTGTTTTTAATTTTTTCACAATACCTCTTTAACTAAATGAGATTTTTAAGATGATTCTTCCATTAACGGGTTTTAAAAATAATAACCTAAAAATCAAATTTTGGATTTGTCGACATTCTGCTCTTGAAGGAGTTAAATTTGATTTTACTTTTTTAAAAATATTAAATAATTCAGGGGGTGTTTTCCTTTAATACAATATTTGTCGGTATGTTTGTCGTAAAAACGACTTGTATAAAAGATTTAAAGTTAAGTTTATAGCGTGGCCGATTTTCTGTTACCTCTTTCAGAGTTACCGAAAGAAATAATTTATTTATTTAGGTATCAAAAGGGCAGAGAAAAAATGTATTTTATAAAAAAATTTAAAAGCAATACTTAAAATGGGTTCCCCTATCTCTATTATCATTTTCAGTTATTAGTTATTTTGATAGACAAATTTTTTTCTCATTTCGATTTATACGTGCCACGAAGTGCGCGGATTCAGCTGTTTTTATATATAAACTGAATTTTAAACGGCTTTCCTCTATTACTATATATGGGTCTATTTTGATGTGTTTTAAAAGAAAATTTTAATATTTAAGGTCGTGAAACTGATATGATAAAAATAGCAGGGACGGTTTTAGAGCCTTTGCTTAGAGCTGTTAATGAGCAAGCTTCACGTCTACCGCCCACCGACATGGCAGTTTATTTATTGAACTGTTTGTATTCTATGTGTACTTGCCTTAGTATGTACGAGTTTATGGAGGATAGATTAGAAAGGCTTCAGGTAAATCTATTCTATGTAGTTACTATTCTGTGTCTAGAAAGTGTTCAGTGTTAGTAATAAATTGTAGATTATAAATTATCAACATTTAAACTAATAATTGCAAACACAAAAGTCTAGCGAAAAATTAGGTGAGATATCTTAGAACATGTAACTAAAATCTTTGATATCTGCTCTTCTTCATCCACTTTCACGCTACTTCCCCAAGACTAAAGAGTGTTCAGGTTATAGAATCATTGATCCTGAAGTTATTTGAGTAGTGCATTTACAGCCAAATGACGAGAAAATCAATATTCCTTGATTTGTATGACAAGGATCAGCTTATTGACACTTTTATTTGTTAAAACTCTCGTTTTCTAATACAATTGTTATGAATAACAGGAGAAATCAGGATAAAGCAATTTAAATTTTAAAAAAATCTGTGTAACCTAGATATAACGCTTATGAAGTTGAGCATGTCAAGTTGTTCGGTATCATGTCGAGATTTAGACGTTGAAAATCAATTTCAAAAATAACCTACAAACTTTGCTTCTTTGCAGTACTATAATATAAGTAAATTAATAAAACTTCCACTGCACGTCGTCAATTTAACAAAATGCATTGCCGATCTAGAAAAACTAGAAATTCTTTTAAAACCCGGAGAGTATAGGGAGCAAAGACGCTGTCAGAGTAGGTTCAGTCAATTAGCTGTTGACATTTCATTTGTGCTGGCATCTCTGGGCAGTGTTGTCAATTGCAACATATAAACTGACTCTCAGTGATTTTCTGTGTCAAATTGTTTAAATTTTAATGATTCTAATTTGAGTCGTATTTCTAAATATGTTTGTCTTGTAATGCTTCAAAGAGTTTATTTGTTGAAAATTACTGCAATTTCTAAGAAAGTAAAGATTGGCGTAGCTTTTAGATAATGGTAAAGAGCGATCACATTACTATTATAAACACTATACATTCGGGATTTTCCCGATTCATTGTTTTGGTTAAATTGAAAACTCTGGCATAATTACAATTTCAAGAGAAATGTCTGGAATTTTTCGATGTTGATATAACAACGTTGTGACGTAACTGCGTCATAGATTTTGATGACCTGTAAAGGAAGTTTTATTAATTTACCTATATTATTTTATTTTTTTTATTGCCTTTATTTTACAGGCACAGTCGGAGGCCCAAATAGATACTCTAACATCTGAACAAGCCAGTTCGTTAGTTGCAAATCTTAGTCTAGGTCCTATTTATACTATTCTACAAGATCATTGTGAAGGAGAATTGTCGGGGGTCCCAGGTAAATATCTTATCTTTAGAAAAGAATAGGAAATATGCAGTCGACGTAGTAGATAATTTATGCAGCTCCTTTTAATTTATGCCTTCATTTTAAAGTAATTTTAAAGATGATTTGAGGGGAGCCTGTCGGTATTAGGTAACAATTGCGATGGCTAATCCTGTTTTTGTTAACATTTGTCAGCTGACAAATTTCGTATGTTACATTTTTCTGAAGTAGGCCGTTTTGCGATTAAATGTTGTGTGGATATAAGGCGTATAAAGACATATTTGTAAGACAAAAGCTAGTAAAAATATGTCCATAGAAAATTACATAACATTTGAATCGTTATTTAGTTTTTGCTTCAAAAATAATAAAAAATCTTGTATACAAAATTTTGTCAAAATTATGAAACCTATCATTACATTTTTCTAAAAAAAAAAGTAGACCAGCAAGCGACTCAGTACGTTATGAATTGACTGATAATTTTAAACTAGTTTATGTACGCGGGAAGAACAGGGAGTTCTATTTAATATTGTTACGGATTCTCTTCTTAATAAATACTTCAACACTCACTTTATTAAATACTCATTACAATATAACACGACTACTATACATTAATACGTCTATTATAAGACTAGGCCTAAATCGCCAACGCCCCTCTCTTTATATATACATTAGGAATTCGCTATAGTCTTCCAGAAGAGCCGCGATATAGAATGGTGTGTTTGTTTACTTCTAGCCCAGTTCAATCTTCCACTATGCCATCTGACAAAGGATGTAGAGGTGTTCTTCTAGTTATCCTCATTATTTCACACATTTTCGTAAAAATGGCTGATCCGAAATTTGGTCTTTGATCTGAACGGGCTCTAGTGGAACTCTATATCTACTGAAGACTTGTTTAACCAAAACTTGGGCGATTGTTGTAGCTTCGTGGTTCGCGAGAGTAAATGCGAGGCCATTTATTAAATGCAAGCTTTTTGTCAGAGATTTTTTCCATTGTTTTCTAACTTCGGTTCTCTCTTTTTCGTGCAAAATTGGATCTTCTAGGTGATCTGCTCGCCATTCTTCTGTTGACCATTCGTGGTCTGGCTTGATCTTAAATCCTTTGATTTCTTTGTGAATATATGTCTCCCGTTGATCTACCTTTTGGCAATGCTTACAGCCTTCTTTACATGGACGTTTGGATAAGACATAAGCTTTTTTATATTGTCTGCCGGGTTGATTTTTTAATTTGGAAGTTGTACTGTTGAAACTTTTCTAGCCACTTAGCTAACTGCTCTGCTGGATATTTCATCTCCATAAGCCATTTTAATGCACCATGGTCTGTTCTAATCAGTAATTTTTGATAGACTTGCGACGAAACATCTCCAATGCCCACATTGCTTGAATCTGTGTCCAAAATAGGTATTCCTTTTTGTTGAAAAAAAAGCCAGATTTGGATTAGAACATAATGCAGATTTCAGGCTTCTAATTGCAGTGTCACATTATTAAGTCCAGTTATAGGCAGCTTCACTACAAACCGTCGGTAATATGAGCATAATCCTAAGAAACTTCTAAGTTCTTGTTTGTCTATGGGTATTGGCCAATCCCTTATGGTTTCGATCTTGCTTTTCATAATCCTAAGAAACTTCGAAATTCATATTTGTCTATGGATGTTAGCCAATCCCTTATGGTTTCGATCTTGTTTTTATCTGCTTGAATCCTCTCCTCACAATCATATCCTAAGAATTTCACTTTGTTTTTAAATGAGCAACACTTCTTTGGGTTCAATTTCAAATTTACATTTCTAAAACGGATGAAAACGGCTTGGATATTTTTCGGGTGATGTTCGAATGATTGACCCATTACTGGACAAGTTTTCCAAATAAGACCTCTTAAAACATATTCCATAAATATCTCAAAAGTGGAAGTATTGCACAGACCAAAGGGCATTACTTTGGTATATTTATTATTAATTGGTATAAACCTCTGCCGGTGGTAAAAGTAGTTTTCTCCTTATCTCCTTCATGAATAGACACTTGCTAATATCCAGTCTTTAAATCCAAGGTGGGAAACCATTTGGATTCTCACAAAGTGGTTAAAGTATCGTCAATTCTCGTTAGCTGCCCTTTCTTGGTTACAAGAATTACCCGTCCTGTCCATTTGATTCTTCGAATCTCTTCAAGCTTTTGTTAATGATGTCAAAAGTCAAGTTGCAAATTTGTCGGAGAAAAGTAATGCATCAAACAAGGATATTATTCAATCAATTTCTAATGGTCCTGATGAAGGAGACCCTACTGGGCCTTCAAGCAGCCAGAATGAAGTAATTTGTGAAATGCAGGACAGGAATATTAGATTAAAAAACTTAATTGTTTATAATGTACCTGAAAGCAGTTCCAGCAGATCAAGAGAAAGAATGGATCATGACAAAGTACAATTCACACAAATTCTTGAAAGTCTTTTTTTTTTTTGGGGAACCCACTGACTTTAAAGTTATTAGGATAGGTCTCCTGGGCCAGAAATCCCGCCCTATGAAGGTTATTCTTCCTAGTGAATCTGTTGTGTTAAACTGCTTGAAAAACAACAAGAAATTTAAAGATTCTGGCATTTATCTAAAGCCAGACCGAACAGTGTTGCAAAGGGATAATTTGAAAAAGTTGTATTATGAGTTACAAGTTAGAATTGAGCAAGGTGAAAGGGATCTGAGAATTAGGTACGAAAATGGCAATCCCTACATAACCAAATTAAACTCAACTAATAGTTCGATTCTGATCGCAATGGCGATGTGTAACAATTCCTGAACTCAGTAATTCACCAAAAAACTGCCAATAACTTTTTACTGTCAGAATGTGGGGGGTCTTCGCACCAAACTTAATGATCAGAAGAATTCAGTAACTCTTTGTAATTAATCAGCCATTATTTTGCTTGAAACCTGGTTCTCAGCTGATAGAAATGCACACACCAGTGATAAAACGAGAGGTGGTGGTGTGCTTATTGCGGTGTCTGCTAAGATTAAATCAAAATTAATAACATTTAACAATATGGAACAGTTGTTTGTTGAGCTTAAATGCTTAAATAAGTAATATGCTTGGATAAATATGAAAAGTCACTGTCTAACACTTTAAGATTTTTTCGGGAGATACCCAACAAATGTTTTCACTATTTTTGGTAATTATAACCTACCTAATGCAATTTGGTCCGACCATGAATTGGGAGTCGCAGTGGAATGCTGTGAAGATTATCCTGTTCGACATTTATGTGGAGTATTCTCTTATTTAAAATTTTTTTCAAGTTAATAAAATACCTATAATATATATATATATATATATATATATATATATATATATATATATATATATATATATATATATATATATATATAAAAGTTTCAATTTTTTCTTGGGGTAGCGGTCTGGGGCTGAAGTAAAACTCGTTTTTTACAAACGCCGAGCTTTCGGAAATTTATTGTTTCCTTTTTCAAGGCTACAATACAAAACAGAACTTTACAGTATTGCTCCAGCTATCTAAATTAAGCTTTAACGTTTTTTTTTTATATTGAAAATTGTATAAAATATCTATATAAAGATATCAAAGAAGAGAGATGAAAGATTTTAACATTTCTGGTTGACTGAAAAATGTCTTTTTTTGAATTGTTACTTTCATTTTCTATTTTCTGTGCCTACATTTTACTTAACTACTTAATTTAATTACTAATTCTATGTTTTATTTGTAGTAAATTATGCTTGTTAAAATATTAGGATTCTACATTTATGTTCAAATTAGTTTATGAAAATTAATTTAAATTTAATTAATACTCTAGGACTTACGTGCAAGGTGAGTTTTTTACTACATCTAGCTTCTATGTGAAACATTCCAATTTTTTCATTTTTGTGTTATATAGGACTACATATTGGTAAATTTACATAAAAATATAATTATTCTACACGTTTACGTGTAGACGACCGAGTATATTATCAGTGGAATTTCTTTCTGTGCAATCACAGAATTCTCCCAATCTGTAGTTATTGTTTATAAAAAACAAAAAAGGGTGCATATTTTTTGGATTATTTTTATTCAAATTGTGAATTAGTATCTGATTGTTTTAAAGTCATTAAAAGTTGTGAGTAAATAATACTAAGATCATTAATGTCTTTTTTCTTATTTAGACATTCATTGTCTAGGAAAATCTCCACCATTTCTAAAAATTTTCTTTTGTTCGAATTCTTTTCTGTGTTTAGAACCTTGCAATTTTGAAAATCTATGACATGATTTGTGTTGGTCGTGTGTTCTGCAAGTGTGCAAGAATTTTTTTGTAATCTGCAGTCACTTTTGTGTCTAGTTATTCTTTGTTGTAAAACAGTGGAGGTTTGCCCTATGTATTTTTTATTACAATCATTACATGTAAGCGAGTAAACAACAATTGATTTTTTAGTTGGTTCATCTCGATCTTTTAGCCTGGAGAAAGTGTTGCCTATTTTTAATATTTGTTTGCCACATATTTTGATGTTAACATTTTCAGAAGGAATTTTTTCTAGTTTATGGCTCAATTCCTGGCAATAAGGTAGAGAGAAATAGTAAATCTGTTGATTATTAGGTACAAGGGCACTGATATTAGTAGGACTCTCATTATTATTTAAAGAAACATTGATCCCTGGAGAAAGTACTACAGTTGCATTGTTATTATTATTATTATTATTTATTGTTGTATTAATAGAGTTATGTAAAAATTTATTAAGAAACCATTTAGGGTAGGAATTGTTTATCAATATATTATAGAGTTTTTTTAGATTTTCTCTTGTATAGTCTGGATGGCTTATTTTTTGTATTCTATTGCGTAATGCTAATACCAAATTAACCTTAATTTTTTGTGTATGATATGAATGAAAATTAATATATCTACCTGAGTATGTGGGTTTTGTATACCAGTCGACTTTAACTACGTTATTTTCAGTTCTAATCAATTTTGTGTCCAAGAAGGGGACACTTTTATCTTTTTCTTGTTCCACAGTGAACTGAATATTGTTATTGTAGCTATAGAAGACGGTGAGTATTTCTTCTACGCCACTGGACGGTATGGACGTCACAATGTCGTCCACAAACTTTTTGATAAAGGGTAGTTGGTAGCTTAATTTTGGTATGCATTCATTAAGTAAGTCATCCATTATATACTGAGAGGCTATAGGTGATATTGTCGCTCTCATTGGTGTGCCTAAGATTTGCTTATAGTAAGTGTCATTAAATTTGCAGTAGGTTGTATCAAAAATAAAGTGTACTATCTCCAGAAACTTTATTTGAGTTAAATTAGTATGTTCTGAAATTTGTGGCCAATGTTTAATTATACTGTTTTTAATTAGAGAATAAGGTATATTGCTGAAAAGTGACACTACATCCGGACTAATAATTCCTAATAAAATTAGGTGGTAATTGTTTGTTATTTATAAATATAGAAAACGTAAAACTATCCTGAGTAAAATAATTATTATTGCTATCATAGGCTTTTGTTAATATTTCTGGAATGATAACAATAATAATTATTTTACTCAGGATAGTTTTACGTTTTCTACATTTATAAATAATAAACAATTACAACCTAATTTTGTAATTATTAGTCTGGATGTGGTGTCACTTTGAAAGCCTTGAAAAAAGGAAACAATAAATTTCCGAAAACTCGACGTATGTTAAAAACGAGTTTTACTTCAGCCTCAGACCGCTACCCCAAGAAAAAATTGAAATTTTTGTATTCAACTAGTTCGGTCGTGACTACCCTCCCACTCACCTATATATATATAACGTTGTAATGCACGTCATGTGATGAAAGTGACTGATAATTTTGTACAAAACCCTAAATATTTCTAGAAGTATATTAATGATAAGAGAAAGTCAAATTTCTTGCCAAACGTAATGTATTTTGGGGAGCTAATGGCAGAAAACAGTGGCAGTTTTCACATTTTTCAGCTGTTTATGGCAGCTTTGATTGCCGTGTTCCAGATTATAATGTTATAAAACGCAAGGATATTTCGGTTGTTTGTATTTCATGCTCGAAGGTCTTTTCAAAAATCTCTGGTCTTCCAGATAGCCTGAATGCTAGTCCAGGTCCAGATCACATTCCCTACTTTTTCCTGAAGAAATGTATATTTACTATTACTAAACCTCTTACTTTTATTTTCAATTTGTCTCTCAGCACAGCCATTTCTCCTCATAAGTGGAAATTTAGTTTAATTGTATCCATTTTTAAGTCAGGACATCGAAAATTATAGGGGGGGGTACGTAAACAATCATCTATGTAAAAGCTCTTTGATTCTCTCTTGATGTTGGCAGTGCAAGGGAAGTTTGGCTTGTGTAGGGGTAAGTCGGCAGCTGATAATTTGGTACGGTATGAGATTTATCTGTTGGGTGCCTTGGAGAATAGAAAGCAAGTTGATTCAGTTTATACTGATTTTTCCAAGGCCTTCGACAGAGTAAATTTCGATTTATTACTGGCTAAGCTTAAGTCAGCTCGTTTCTCCGAGTCATTGCTTAAATGGCTGGATAATTTTCTTAAAGGAAGAACTTAGAGTGTTAAATTGAACAATCATATTTCTGACTCTTTTGTTGTTCATTCAGGTGTGCCACAAGGCTCGCATTGTGCCCCTCCACTGTTCATATTATTTGTCAGTAACATAACGGACAGTATAGTATTCTCAGAAGTCAGCCTCTTCGCAGATGATCTAAAGTTATACATAATCATTAGCAGTTGAAATGATTCTATTCTTCTCCAATCTGATTTGGATAGGTTGTGGGAGTGGGTCAATCATTTGTTTTTGAATATAGGTAAGTGTGACTTTATAAGTTTTTTCTAAGGGAGGTAAGAAATAAATTTCAAACTGTATATAGTATTGATGAAAAACCTTTTAAAGTATTTACAGTCTGTAAAGGATCTAGGTGTGTGGTTTTTTAAATTTTAAGGAGCATATAAGAAAGATTATTCTAAAAGGTTTCAGAATGCTAGGCTTTATAGTTAGAAACTCTGGGGATTTCCCACCTTTAATCAGAAAACTCCTTTATTGTTCACTTGTTAAGCCATAACTCAGTGGTCTGGTCACCTCAATATAAAACTTACTCGGATCTATTGGAGCGAGTTCAAAATAAGTTTCTGCATGTTATGGCTTATAAATTTAACATTGGATTTCACAGTTATCATAGAAGTGATATGTTGAATAGATTGAATCTATTGTCATTGGGAAATAGACGGCTTGTTAGTGACATTTGTTTTGTATTCAAATTATTTAGAGGCATAACGGACAGCCCGGATCTACTGTCCTTGATCCAGCTTAATGTACCTGATCGACGCTTATGTAACCATGTTGTTCATCATTCATCAAATTATGGAGCTAGTTCTGCCATTGATAGGACTATTCATGTTTTGAATAAATTTAATAATGTAATAGACATCTTCGACTGCACATTGTCTGGTTTTAGAATTAAGATTGTTAATCTTATAGTGGGCCAGAGAGCTTAGCTATTGGTCATATTTTTTGTATTGTTACCAATTTAATGTTTTTTTTTCTTTATATTTCATTGATACTTTGTCGATATTTGGTTATCTTAGGTTTCCGCCATTTAAATGTATTGTTTTATTAGTTTGTTAACTACAAAAATGGGGTAATCCCGTCAATTTGGTAAAATAAAAAATAAAGACAATCTTGTTTACTATCTCACAAATTATCTCCCAGTACCCACACCACTCAATTGAATAATCAAATGCTTGAAACCAAAGATTCCTTTAGTCTAGTCGGTATCACTTTTTAGAAAGATCTTCGCTGGCATGATCACATCACCTCAATTGCCTTAGCAGCCGCTAAGAAATTGGGTTTTCTTTTCCGAGCTCGAAAATACTTTTCTTCTGCCAACTTGTTTAAACCTTTTGCACTTCGCAAATCAGACCCTGGCTTGTGTATTGCTCGCATATATAGAGAGCAGCCTCCTTAATATCCTTGACTCTGTCCAAAGAAGATCTATTCGCCTGATTGGAGTTTCAAACATCACAAGGAAGCTTGCATCACTAGACCTTCGTCGAATTGTGGGCGATCTATCTCTGTTTTACAGATACTACCATAGATTCTGTTCTGATGAATTATCATCCATTATGCCCTCTTTAGTGTTTCCTGACAGGGAGACACGAACCCGATCCACATGCATCCCTTCACCGTCCAACTGCAAAGACCAAGGATCTTCCAGTTTGTTCTCTCCTTTATTCCCAGAAATTATAGAATATCTTACCAGCAAATACCTTTTCTTTTTCTCCTAATCTGCAAATCTTTAATTACCGCATCAATAATCATCAATAATAGTACTTAGGTCTTAGGCCTTGGTGGTCAGGTCATGCACCACACAAGTGTTTCGTAATAGTTGAAAATTGGCGCTAAACTTGTTTATAGTACACAAAAACGTGAGAAAGTAGACAGATCGCATAGTTGTGGCACGCGGCGAGTGAGCACGTCGCATAAGTTGCCACGATAATGATGTCAGTACAAGAATTTTGTAATGGCTGAAAATTAAAGTTTATAAAAAGGAGATTGGATACATGATACAATGGGCCTTAAAGGTATGTTAGCTTTATGCAACTTAGGAAGACCGTATATTTTGGGTGCTACTGCGTTGTGTATCATTGTTTAACTGCCGTTTCAAAAAAACCATATTAATGACCTATTAAATGCTTTCAATAATTTTCACCCCAAATTAAAATTTACCATGGAAACTGAAGACAAAAACAAAATTAATTTTCTAGACTTAACCCTAATTAGAAACAAGAAAGATCAAAATATAAAAACCAAGTGGTATACAAAAAAAACATGGTCAGGGCAGTACTTAAACTTTAACTCCAACCATCCAAAGAATCAAAAAAATAGCGTTATTATAGGTCTAACCGATCGTGCCATCTCACTTACTTCCCCAGAATATCGTCCTGAGATTTTAAAGAAGGTTAAGGAGACTTTAATAAACAACCATTATCCGGAAAAAAACATATTACGAGTTTTTAAACAACGAACTCATGTTTTTTATAATAACTTAAAGAAAGCAACAAAAGAAAAAAAATGGTAATACTAAACACGTTGCAATGCCCTACACAGACGGTCTATCAGAAAAAATAAATCATATCTTGTCTAAACACGTCATAACTCTCTGTCATAAAGCGCAGAATTTACTAAACGGTCTTTCCCCTCACCCCCCCAAAAAAAAAGAAATCAAACTTAGTTTACTCAATTCCATGTTTAAATTGCCCAAAAAAGTACATAGGAATGACAACAAAATATTTAGATAGTCGATTAAACAGCCACAAATACACAAAAAATGCATCTACCGCTCTCCACAAGCACGAACATTCAGAAAAACATGAATTCGATTTTAAACAAACCAAAATTTTAGAGCAAGAAACTAATTATCGAAAACTCACAATAAAAGAAATGATACAAATTAAAAAAGAAAAAGATGCCGTCAACGATAAAAAAGACATCAATAACTTAAGCCAAATTTATTATAATCTGATATCTAAGTAAATTAATCTAAATAAATAAACTACTTCATACATAAAACCCTGTACATTTCAGTAAGATCATAAACCCAAACTCGGTACAGCAATAAAAATCTAAGTAAATATAAAAAAAAAGAAAAAATTTGTCTCGTTTTTATCTACCAGAATTCCAGACGTGTCGAAATTATTGCAATCGCAAAACATTCGTAAAACTGGTATGTTTCCAAGGTACGTACTCTGTATAATATTAATGTTGTTTTAAATGTATTTTTGTTTTCATGATCATAGTTTGTTTTAAATGTAATGTTTTTTTGAGTGATGTTTTTTCAATAATGATTTATTTACTTATTTAAATACTAACTATACATGTTTTTATTGTAGAAAATAAATATCTTGAGAAAGCTCAATGTTATATGCAATATCATACAATACATTGACCTGATTGCCGGTCCCACGAGGTGACATTACGCAATAGCGACGAGACCTGATATTTCGCAGGATGCAACATCAGCAGGAAACACTCTACGTGACTTTACCGTGGGAACAATGCTGATGCTTGCAAATATAATAATATAAATACTCTTGTAAATATAATTTTAAGTTAGTAATAGAAATAGCTAGTAATGCTGTCAGTTTGATATTTGAATTTTAATTTAATTGTTTTAATATTTTGTAATTAAGTAAAGTTTGTGTTTTATAAATAAAATCATTTTTTAAAAAGTGAATTTTGAAGTTGTCGTGATAACAATTGGCGCAGTCGGTAGGATTCGTCAACGTCAACAGAACAGGAGAACTCCAACTGTGACGGCGGATTCATCCCTTAACGAAAAAAGAACCAACCCTCTCAAGTGAAGAGTCCTCACTCGACGACAGGAACGGAAGGAACACCAAGTGAAGCCCCTGGTTGCCCAAAGTCGAGAACAAGATAATTCATGCATCTTGGAGTGTTTTCGTAAGTAACGAATCATCTCTTTTATTTTTAAAATTGAATTTTGTGTTTTGAAGTGATTTTTGTTGAATTTCTGTTCGAAAATCTGATATTTCCCTGTTAGTTATTGCTTATTTCTTTTATATTGAATAATATTTTAAGAAAAATGCCTGATACACGCTCTCAAACTAGTAGCGCAGCTACTGTCACTGTGGCACAAGATTCAAAAAATACTGTTACTGAAGCTATCGAGCCCTATAAATTTTCTATTATCCCGGAGTTTGAGGGAGATAAAATCTCGTTAGGAGCATTTTTAAATGCTTGTGACTGTGCAAATGATATGGCAGTCGCAGACCAAAAAAAATTATTAGTGATTTTCGTAAAAAATAAACTACGAGGTAGAGCGGCTCAACTTATAAACTCGAGAAACCCTTCTACTTATGCCGACATTAAACAATTACTCACCTTGCATTTTGGCGATACAAGGGACCTCTCCTCACTCATTCAAGACTGCAACGTCTTAAACAATTATCTAACGAATCTCCCCTAACATTTTTCAATCGTTTGCAAGTACTCCATGCAAAAATGCTTGCAAATATTCAAAAAACTCCTGGTCTAGGTCCTGAACAAAAAAATGCACAGTGTTCCCTTATTGACACAATGGCCCTTAATACCCTCCTCACAGGATTAGAGCCACGCCTTGGCCAGATTATCAGGGCTGGAAATCCTTCAAATCTTATCGAAGCCCAAATAAGAATTAGACGAGAAATACAATTATCGTATTTCGAAACTCAGAAAAACCCTAAACCAGCACCCATCTCAATTAGACCTAACCTTTCTGTCAGGAAACCCCCTTCTCAACCCCAAAAGTGTTTCAGTCGCGGACGTTTGGGACATATGGCTAATGAATGCCGGGCCCAACAAAATCAAAGCTATTCTAATTTTGGTACAAATTTTCAAAATAGACCTAATTTCCAAAATAATACTAATTGCCAAAGACCCGGTCCTTCCCAAAATCAACCCTTTAACCAATCTAGACCATTTGCTACTTCCCAACAAAATCAGTTATCCCAATTTCGCACCTCAGGAATGCAAAGGAACCCTAATTTTCAGTCCAATCAACATAGAACCCTTCATATGAACTATAACTCTCATTCCCATGAATATGACCCCGACCAATATGTAAATGATTCATATGATAACCATTACTGTGATTATAGCCCAGAACAGTCCGATTACCGCGCATATAGTGCAGACAATCAAGGATTTTAAGAAAATTTTGAACCAATCCCTGATAACGAAAATTATCAAAATTTTCTGGGACTCCCGAACCAAAACCATACCCCGAACAACACCAATCAATCTGTAGATTCATTACAAGAAGTCCAGGATCAGATCCAGACTCTTAATCTAGACGATATGAACCCCAATTTGAATTTTACAGAACAGAGCTTTCTCTAAATCCCCTACTCGCAGTAAATTCAAAAAATCTGTACTTCATTAACGACGCATCAAACAAATATAAACTCCTAATTGACACTGGAGCGGGTATAACCATTTTCAAAGAAAAACCGCCAAAATTTTCCTCAAAGATCACCCGAAAATATAACCATTCAGGGAATCACAAATCAAAAACTTCAAATAACCGAATCCACTCTTGTACCATTTAATGCAGGTGACCCCCATAAGGTTTTTATTTATAATTTGGATATAGAATTTGAGGGAATACTTCGATTAGGCTTTTTAGAACACTATAAATGTATAATTGATTTAAAATCTGAACAACTTGTAACTAATTTCAAAACAATACCTTTACACAAAGCGGACAACAAACTTGAGAACTTCTCTGAAAAAAATAAAAACTCCCGAAACAAAATTTAGATAGAAGGACGTACAGAAAACATTTTTAGGTTAAAATGCGACCTTACTGATACAGATGCCATACTATACGCACAAGAAAAAGAAAAAGTTAGACTGCCTTATGCCCTCGTTAAAATAGACAAAAATGGTGAATTTTTAACATCAGTCATAAATTCCAATGTCATTCCAAAAGTCATCGACTTCTTTGACCTCCAAATAGAACCTTTACAAGTCCTTGAACCAATCTTTAATTTTAATAGTAGCGAACATTGTAATACCGAACCTATTGATAGAATTCAATTTATAAAAACCCAATTAAGAACCGAACATCTAAACGAAGAGGAACGAGAAGAAATCACTCAGCTTTGCCTTGAATACGCCGATATATTTTACGTCGAAGGCGATAAATTAACCTTCACTAACGAAATCAAGCATACCATCGAAACGAATAATGCTAGGCCCATTTACACGAAATCCTATAGATACCCACAGGTACACAAAGAAGAAGTCAAAAAACAAATTGGAAACATGTTAGATCAAGGTATAATACGTCCATCGGTCTCCCCTTGGTCATCTCCCGTTTGGGTCGTTCCCAAAAAACTTGACGCTTCTGGGAAACGGAAATGGCGTGTCGTTATCGACTATAGAAAGCTTAATGAGCTCTCTGTAGATGATAAATACCCACTCCCTAACATTTCAGATCTTCTTGACCAACTTGGCAAATGCCAGTACTTTACCACCCTCGGCCTGGCGTCTGGATTTCACCAGATTGAGATTCACCCCGACGACATTCCCAAAACCGCTTTCTCAGTCGAGAATGGCCATTACGAATTCGTTCGTATGCCATTTGGGCTTAAGAATGCACCGTCCACCTTCCAGCGCGTCATGGACAATATCCTGTTGGGCATTCAAAATGAACGTTGCCTGGTTTATATGGATGATATAATCATCTACTCGCCTACCATTCACACCCATATGGACCGACTAAAGGAAATATTCAAACGACTTCGCAAGGCTAATCTAAAAATTCAGCCAGACAAGTGCGAATTCCTGCGCAAGGAAGTTGCATACCTCGGGCACCTCGTCACCAAAGATGGCGTAAAGCCGAATCCAGCAAAAGTCGAATGTATTCGAAATTTTCCTCCACCCAAAAATCCCAAGGACATTAAATCTTTTCTAGGACTCGCAGGCTACTACCGACGTTTTATTCCTAACTTTGCTTAAATGTCAAAGCCTCTTACAAAACTTCTTCAGAAGGATGTCGAATTTCTTTTCGACACTGAATGTAAGACTTCCTTTGAAACCATAAAGCAAGCCCTTATGTCTGACCCTATATTGATATACCCTGACTTCGAAGAACCCTTCATTCTAACAACCGACGCCAGCGCATTCGCTATCGGCGCAGTTCTCTCGCAAGGACCAGTAGGAAGAGACCTTCCTATAGCTTATGCACCCCGAACCCTTTGCAATGCCGAATCTAAATATTCTACTATCGAACGAGAAGCGCTAGCAATCGTTTGGGCTGTCAAGCATTTCCGGCCATATCTCTTTGGTAGGAAATTTACCTTGATAACAGACCACAGACCGCTAACATGGCTCTTTTCTATAAAAGATCCAGGGAGTAGGCTAGCAAGATGGCGCTTAACACTCGAAGGTTACAATTATAAGATCGAATACAAACCTGGTAAAATAAACAAGAATGCAGATACACTCTCAAGACTTAAGATAAACTATTTTGAAGAATGCGCAAAACTACAAACTAAGATAAATGTTTATGCTACCAATGACGAAGAAACCGAACCTGACGAAACAGCAGATAATAATACTGAAGACGAGGATCAGGAAATACACGAAGATTACAACAGATTCGCAGAGTTGTACAAAAGCAGATCCCTCATAGACTATTCAAAAGTAGAGATTGCGAATACACAACTACTAGATAAATCGAACAAAGAAATAGTCACCTTCTTTTGAAAAGACAAATTGCAAGAAATGCATCACAAAATCATTGATGATATATTCGAAGAAAATTACGACTTTAAAGGCGCAAGAATCAACATAGTGAACAGTAAATCTGTAAGACATAGGAAATACTACATAATACCTCTACCTTTCAACCCCGAAATCGTGGCCCAACATCTCTTTTACGTTCTATTCAAAGCAAAAAACGATTTTAAAGAATCAAGCGTATATTGCGTGGAAAATAATGTGGAACTGCCTATTTTAGAAATGCTATCTTACATCTTAGCAGATAAAGATGTAAAATTCAAAATATGTCAAGATCTCATCCGAACGCCAGATGAAGAAGAACGACCACAAATACTAGACCATTACCATCGAGGAAAGTTAAACCTTCACAGAGGTATAAACGAAACCGTTAGGTGTATAAAAGTAAAATACAACTGGCCTAATTTAGTGAAAGACGTCGAGAAACTAATAAAGTGTTGAGAAACTTGCCAAAAGGTACAATTTTGCCAAAAAAATCTTAAATAATAGTAATAGTAAATATAGACATTTTCGAATATCCCACTAGAAACCACGCTCTTACAATAAGAGACGAGTTAACGAAATTTACTCAAGCCTATCTGCTTTCAGACAAATCAGCGAAACCAGTCGTCAACACCCTTTTAGTGTTCTTTCAACACTACGGTACACCCCTCAGGATCCATTGCGACTATAGGCGTGAGTTCAATAACTCCCTTCTAAAAGACCTTTGTTACCTCTTCGATATAAAAATGTCCTTTTCAAGTGTTAGCCACCCACAATCTAATGGCTCAGTTGAAAGATTTCACGCGACACTCTCCGAAATGATTAGAGCCAATCTCGCCGAGAACCCAGACGAACATCCGTTTAACGTCCTCCCATATGCCGTCATCTGCTACAATAACACGCAAAACAAGACACACGGATTTACACCCTACGAACTGCTATTCGGGCATACATCTAGTAGACCACCCGAAACCCTGTACAACCAAAAAGAACTAATAATATTAAAATACGTACGAGACCTGAACAATAAAATGAACTATCTTTATAAACTTGCAAGACGAAAGACAGAAAACCAAAAAGAAAAAGCTAAAATAAGATTCGATCAGTCTGTTTCGAAAAACCCATATGAATATAACATTGGAGATAAAGTATATGTAAAACAATCGCAAATAAGAACGAAAGCCGAAAACCTTTTCAACGGACCTTTTGAAATTACCGAAATTTTCAAAAATTCAGCCACTCCCCTAAATCCCCAAACAAATCAAACTTCTAAATTTAATTTCGATAGGCTAAAGCCGTATTCTGAATAGAATCTTACTCTTTTCAGATTCTCCTGGCTGATCGTAGCCACCCTTTCGCAATACTCCATCACATCCATTAATAATACTGTAGGAATATTCCTCCATGAAGAAGGAACCATTAAAATTTCTAACAATAAATGGACGCTTCTTGTCTACAAAGAACTTCAACCCATAAAAGACGCAATAGTCAAAAATGATAAAATCTTAGAAAATCTTTTGAATACATTTATATCTGCAGAAACACCCCGAATGATCGCATTCAAAGGAGAAATCCAAACTCATGTTAGTCTTCTAGGCCAAATCTCCGATTCGGTAAACCTCAAATACAGAGAAACAATAGCAAATACCCAAAATTATGCCGAACACCGATCAAAACGCGGACTTCTTAATGGCTTAGGAACAGTTTGGAAAACGTTAACAGTCAATCTGGACGCCTCAGATGGCGAATACTATAACCAATGTATTGAGAAAATTAGTCACGACGAACTACACATTGAGACCCTAATGAAAAATTAAATATCCGTAACTACATTGGTTATTAAGAGCTTCAACACCACTTTACAAAAACTGCAAATAGACGAGGAGACATTTAACGACAACGTAGAAAATATCCAAAAAGCAATTCTAGACATCAGTGACACTGTTGCCTTCTATCAAGCTAAGGTAAATGTTTTAGATTTATGCGAATCACTAATGGAAAGTTACGCTTTCATAGAAAACTATCTTAATGACATCCTTAATGCTATAACATTTGCACGCCTTAAAATATTACATAGTTCAATAGTAACACCACTAGATTTGATTAGCTCTCTAAGACAAACCTCTCAAGCTCTTCATAAAAATAATTTACCCCTACCAGTCTATTCCGATAGCATTGCTAAATACATAGATATCATCGAATTAGAAGCTTATCAATCCGAATCTAAAATAATATTTGCTCTTAAAATTCCGTTAGTAGAACCTGAAACTTACACTTTATACCATATTTATCCAATTCCCATATCAGATGATCGAACAGGGTTTCATCACATCATTTCTACTACGCAAAAATATGTCGCTAGAGATGATGATTCGATGCTATACGTTTCACTCCCAAGTTTGTACAGTTGTAAATCTCTTGGGTTAAATCAGAAAATCTGTTCCAACGTACTTCCGCACCCAATAGACACTGATTCCATCTGCGAGGCTCATCTCTTAAACCAATTAAGCCACCAGCTACCGAGAACCTGCCAATCAAACCTGTTGCTTGCACGAGAATACAATGTTCAGGAAATTGACTTGGTTAATTTGCATCTCCAACCCACTGCCAATCACCGTCCAGTGTGAAAGAAAAGAAGCTACCACCAAGGTCATTAATACTAACAGTCTTCTACAATTACGACCTGAATGCAACGCATTTGTAGGAAGTACCAGAGTGCATGCCCAAAGCACCATCGACAACTATCAGAATGTGACTTACTACAGCCATCCTATAGAAATTCCATGCAAGTGCTGCGAACATCTTCCAGAAAAATTCCAAGTAGCTATCAAACCACTAAAGCTTAACAAGTTGGATATCGGAGAGTTGAACATAGCCCAACACAAACTCGATCAATATTCCGAGGAACTTGACAAGATCATCAACCAGCCATTTATCAGCAAACACCTGCCCTGGTTCACAGTAACTACGATAGTGTTTATCGCTCTCTTAGTCTCCACCTACGTCATATGCAAATGTCGACGCAAGAAGCTGCCGATGATCACCATGAGCTCACCTAATGATGACTCGCCCCCAGCTCCAAAGCCTTTGAACCGGAGACACACGAGGTTGAACAGTATTCTTCCCAGGAGAAGACCCAGCCTGCACTTAAACTCATCTATGGAAGAAGAAATGGAACTCCAAAACGAAACCTAAAAGTTGCCGCATCGCCCCAACTTTTTACTTAAAGGGGGAGTTGTTATATGCAATATCATACAATACATTGACCTGATTGCCGGTCACACGAGGTGACATTACGCAATAGTGACGAGACCTGATATTTCGCAGGATGCAACAATCAGCAGGAAACACTCTACGTGACTTTACCGTGGGAACAATGCTGATGCTTGCAAATATAATAATATAAATACTCTTGTAAATATAATTTTAAGTAATAGAAATAACTAGTAATGCTGTCAGATTGATATTTGAATTTTAATTTAATTGTTTTAATATTTTGTAATTAAGTAAAGTTTGTGTTTTATAAATAAAATCATTTTTTAAAAAGTGAATTTTGAAGTTGTCGTGATAACAGAAAACTATTAAACTTAGGCCTGTGGACAGTATATGAAATAGACGTAGAATTTTAGATAAAATTCAAATATGTAATAAAACATAGGGTGTTTCATATTTGAAAAACTATTTAAGTAGGTATGTAAGCCATCCTATATACTAATATTTATATTTAATTTTTTTCTCTATCTCTAACCATTATCACCAAAACCGAGAACATACTACTGGGACACCTTGTATAAAAAAATGTACATTTTCTAAAGTTATTCAACTATTTGTCATGCTAAAACTTTATACAAGAATATTTTTTTGAGATATACTGATTAAAATATGATGCGAACTTTTTAAAATGCACTCAGCAAAAAAACTTGGTTAAAATTTGAACCAAAATCCCTAAACATAAATTTAAAATTATAATAACTTATATCTTGAAGGCTGCATTTTATTGTAACAGAAAAAGTTTCAATCTTGAACAAAAAAAGATTAATATATGTACATCAACGCACACAGAAAAGATATGGACAATGCCGTGCTAAAGCAAGCCGGTCGCCGAGTGACGTAGATAGGTCAAGATCGCTCGAGGCAACCTATAAAGTTAATGGGCCTTGAGTGGGTGCTTACTCATGTACACCCTTAATACTACATCATAGTGAAACATTAGCCATTACAAAACTCTTGCAGTTTTTATCACGAGCTCTCTGGCTAAATTGGCACCTTCGTGACGGTTGACTAATCGGATCTGCCTGTTCAGTGTCAATTCTATGCTTTACTAAATTTGTCCTTCCGGGTTGGCCGTCTACAGTTTCAAATGTGTCGCCTTTGCTTGACATAAAATTCTTTACCTTGTCAAACTCATCTTCTGACAAATGACCCCATGATTTTTGCATAGCTTGTAAAATGCTTACAAAATATCTTTCGTTGGCTTGATTTTCTTGCTTTGCAAATCAGATATGGGTATGTCACAACTAACTATCTGAGTGGTCGAAAGTCGCGATCACCTCTTCTTTGCACTAGAGTTTTTCCGATCAAGTAATTTCCGGGCTTGCTGTTACCAAATAGTTGTACCAGTCAGTTGACTTTTTCATAAGGTTATCGTGTTCTACTTGTAAATTGTTGTGTGACGTTAGACATGCGATTATATTTCGGTATGTTTCTTTTTTCTTTTAAAACACACTAGAAAAGTCAAATTGGATGAATCTTGCTTAGTTGTAGAATAGAACTTTTTGGAGGTTTCGTGAAAATGTCTGTTCTGATGTCTTCTGGAGGTCGAAAGCACTATGGAACAGTCAAAACTCACCAATCTTTGTTAATTTGGAAATAGAATGTTCTATTGCTCCGATAAGGGATTCTTTAAGTTCGAAACGCAATGGTAAAGTTGATATTTACCATAAGGTCTTCTTTGGATCCAAAACACGATTGCAAAGTTAAAACTTAAAAGACTTATTTAGTTTCGGAATAGAATTTGGTCGAGCCTCTTAGAAAAGTCACAATTTAGCCACACCTAGCTAAATGACGGCCAGGAATAATTTTTCACGGTGAGCTTGGCTTCTCTTTAAACAAAAATAGTTCCAAAATTTGTCACTATCGGGCACTGGTCACACTTTAATTTTGCACAATGTTCCGACTAATTTTCAGTCAGTATGTCAATTCCGACACCAATTGAAGCGTTGATATGAAAAACAGCATATGTCCTAAAAGTTACTTCTGAGATAATCGCTAAAAAGCTTAATAGCTCACGAGATTCAAAAGTTAGGATATCAATTTTATTTATATGACTTACTGACATCCTTTAAACAAAAATTCAGATAATAAGACATCAAAAACTTTAAGAGAAAAAACATTAAAAAAACTGTTGTACTTAAGTCGTTTTTAAGAGAATTTGTTTATCTTTTTTTTAAATAAAAGCAAAATAGGTTGTGGTTTTCTAATCAAAATGAACATTACAAAATTAAAACTAATACAATCAAAACTCTTCACAGCCACTTACAATTATTTTATCCCTGTCTTCAGGGACCTCTGCACGCTGTATATGCCTCTTCTTTTTCTCAATTAACGCAAAGTCGCTGGGTAAAAATGAATGTCCTAAGACAGGGAAAAAATAGGTTATGATGTCAAACATTTTTAAAAGATGTACAAGCGCATAAAGAAAATGGACCATCACATAATTTTTATTTCCGCTGATGAGAATCAAATTCTGGGATTCAAGACTATAATTGTCCAAAAAGTGTAGTAACAGAAGTCACGTCGTTTGCTCCTTTTTTTGGCTTGATCATCGCTGTAGGTATACATTGACACCTGATCTGTTCCTAAATTATGTATTCCAAATACGTTATACCATAACTGACGCAAATAAAATACAGGATTTGTTGGAATATGCGGCAGGGGCAAATTTTGCATATAATCGAAGCTTAAGCACGTAATGTCACCAGCTTTTGCTTTGATTTTTAAATTCGTCTTTGCTGCTCTGCTAAATTTTTAGTGTATGAATCACATTTTAGACATGTATCTAACCTTGGAAACCCAAATTTAATACTGAACTTCCGTTTAAAGATTTTCCAATATATTTTATGGTATTTTGGTAAAATATTGCTTCAAAAACATAGAATGTATGTCTTTAACAGTTAACCCTTCTGATAGGTGTGCACGATCGGGATTCTTTCGGCGTGAATAATGACTCTGACGTAGTTTGAACAATAAAATATGGTCCTTGATAAGCTGACTTACACATGTGGGATACATTCCATATCTGTTCCTACGACGACCTCTCATATCTCTTAGTGAATGTCCGACAAATACTAAACTATTTTGTATTCTCTTCAAGCGAGCTGCAGTAATTGGGTGAATATCTAAAAATGCAGTTTTACATACCTGGGTTTCCTGGCCTCCATGCCTTATCGTCTATGTAAAATAACTGCTATGTTGCTTTGAGGTTTCAACATTCCCTTGAATACGGGCTCGTCACCTAGTAATATTATTCATTTTTACAAACCCACACAAATGAGCATCTTGATGATTTTTGTCAGTCATCTGATAAAATGCTACAAATATACCCTACATTACTTCTTCAGAGATTACTTGAAAACTCTTAAACTTCTTACACCTGAAACAAATAAGACATAAATAGTATAGTTTTTAATCAGCTAGAAAACGTTACAAATAAACACTATTCTGTTAAATAAAAATACGTACCTGCAGTTTTCTCCTATTTGCTTCTTAGGGACTAGCTTTCTCTTATGATTTATGTGCTCTTCACCCTTTATTTTTGCTTCCTTGATTTTATCTGACTTGGCAATTTTTTTTTCTCTTTTGTTTTCCAAATGCTTGTTGCAGTATTAGCTATATCTGGGTCCATTTGGGAGGATATACCAGGATTATTTTGCATATTAAACACTTAAAAACGACTTAAAACTCGTAATAGACTTCAAATAAAACAGCCTTACTCCAAGACTTAAGTGGTTTTTAAGAGGAACGGCTGGACTTATTTTTTTTTTTGCGGAATCAGTAAATTTTCTACCGCTTATATCTTGGATCATATGTTGTTTTTGGTGGAAACGACTATCGTATGCGATGTAGTATCCCTAATACTACATAGAAGCAACAAAAATTAATTTTATGAAATTTTGGACGTATGCAGTTTTTCATATCAACGCCTCAATTGTTACGGGTTAAAACTAGCATAAAAAAACTTCAAAAATATTTGCCAGATGTAATTAAATACCTATTAAATCATATTCTCAATTTTCAAGTCTTAATTTTGAAAAGGCAAATTTTAGTGCTTGTCATATCTAATATTAAAAATAACATAATTTTGACAATATCAATTTTTATGTTGGAAAACATATGTAATAATGTCAAGGTGTTAGATTATTTTTTATTTTATTACATAATACTTATGGTTTCCTGACTTTCGACATTTTTTCACTTTTGGGGTTAGCCCAAAAAATTAGCTCTTAATTTATTAGTTTATTAAATTATGTATATGGAACTCCTGTTAGAAAATATATTTTATAGGGGTGCTAAAAAAGGGGTTTATTTGTGTTTTATATAGTAATTTTACAATGCTAGTGTTGCTCTGCATTTGACAGTTTTTTTTAAGAAGTAATTTAATCGTTTCTCTGTACGAATTGAGAAGCACTGTTTTTAAGATTGAATTCGTTCATTATTTACCACTTGTTATTTGGTTAAAAACAAATATTTAGATGATACCTTCTCGGTCATTCTGTATATATGCATAAAAATATCCCATATAAAACTGTCGTCTCTTGGACCCTAAAATAACATATTAATTTGTCAAAAGCCAGGAACCTATGTATAGTGTGCTTGGTTCTTTGTTTAACTTGCCCATATCGCTTTTGGTAATTATTGCATTTATTTTTCATAGGATAGGGCGGTCAGAATGATCATAAATGTTAAAAGTGTTTATAAATTGTTGTCATATTTCTGTCGATGTAGCAGAGCCTTTATACCTTCTTCTAATTCTCAGTGATTTTATTTAGGCATGGAACCGTCAAATCTACGTAATTTTCTATCGAAATTGGATGGGCTTGCAGTACATCCGGATGCTATATTATTACCCCAGATCAACTTATTGCTGTCTTCCAAGCATAAGAAAGCTGTTCAAAGAAGATCATTTGCTCTTCTTTTAGCAATATATAAACAGTTATACGAAGCAGTACATAATCCCACAAATCGGTATGAAAATCCTTCAGAAATTTTGAGTAAAACACCAGAAGAGCTTAACACAATGTTTGAATAAATTAAGAAGTTTTATAGGTCTAATATTTATAATTTTTTGAGGATATTTTATTACTTCTATATATTTCTTGTATATAAATGACATGTATATGTATTTTCATTAAAAATATAAAATTAAATAATACTTAATTATTATAATTTTTATGTGTCCAGCCACCAGTTGTAATAGAGTATCAAATCCGGCGAAAAATATGGATTTTCTCTTGGTAATCACAAATGTCGATTTTGCTCGAGTAGGTGACTTGTGTGGTTTGCTTTGTCAAGTTTTGGCACTAGTTGTACTCATGTCTACGGTTAGCATGTTTTGACTTTAGAAGCACGACAAGTGGTAATTGAGGAAATTTTAAAAGTGTTTTCTTGTTTGTAACATAATTATTAATAAAAACGGTAGAAGCTATTATTTAACCTTTCAATTACTAAATCCAAAAAAAGTTGCGAGTTTGAACTAAAATGATAAAAAAAATTGAAATTTATTATTAATTAGATGGTCGATATATTATAGGTAGTTTTTCTTTGTACATTTTACCTTTACCATCAGTCTATAGCAAATAAATTATTAATAAAAGTACAGTTTTATAATAATGTTTAAATGCTTTAAACTTATTTCTTGTGAACATGGTACCCTTGTTTATGTATAGCCTATTTAAAGGCAACGATGGTATCTTAAATATACAAAACTTAATTTGAAATACCGGTCTTAATAAAATATACGTTCCAAAACTGAATTGTATGGAGCAGCGATCTGTAAATATTTTTATTTTTCCTATTTTTAGTGAATGTTCCGAGGAATGTTTCTTCACATATTTTGAGCATTTGCAATATTATTTGTAATAATTTAATTTTTCAAATGAAGTTTTTTTACGTTTTTAGAAAAAGAGAATTGTTGCCCCTTATTGATATTGTTACAGCGTAAAAATCGTTTTTAAGTAGTTTATCGATAGAACCGTTTTACCGCTTCATACTGCAGGTAAGATGTTTAAAAACTTTTTTAACTTCTATACAAATAACAGTAATTTGAGTATTTAAACTAAATAATAATTTTTATTTGGAGATTCAGAAATTTTTAAAACTACCTATTTATTGTGATTGACCGAATGAATTAGAGTAATTGTTTTAATAGATACATCTAAGAAACAAAAAAATATATGTACATTTTACCTAGAGATATTCGTAAAATAATTCTCTTGCAGCACATCGGTAAATGGCATTTTGTTCTTTGCTCGTTTATCTCTTCAATTCCGTCGTCGGATTCACAGTTTTCAACCCACGATCTTAACCTTTTAAAAATAACTAATAATATCTCACAGAAAGGTTATTACTCTAAAGGTAAATAACATCACTGAACACCGCTAATGCCACAGTTCAAATGATTTAATAATAAAAATAAAATACCGATCTGTACCGAGAAACGCTTGCAAACCAGACCTTAATTGCTTTATTGGGGGTAAAATACCTGATCGTTATGAGCCCGGCAATTTCATGACCATTTATCATGTGTCGGACTATAAGTTTCTTCACTACAATAAGTAATAAATAATTTTAGAGGTGAGAAACAGAGGTAGAGATCACAATTCATTCATAAATCACATTAGGGGTATATGCCAACATGGTTTCCCTACCTTTCACATTCCATCGACCAATGTTTACGATAAAAGAGGTGGGGATGGTCCATGCCCAAGCATGTGGCCATTTGTTGAAGACTGCCAGTGGCGGCGCGACTTTTAACTTTCCGCATAAGGAAATATCCTTAATCGTGAAAAAATCACCGTTCCAGAATTTTACAGACGACAAAAAACTTGTTTTTCCATTTCTGTTAGTCGGTTGGTCTGTCGTGGTATAGCTAATACATTAAAATATCAAAAAACAAAATTGACTGACCAGACGTTTTACTACATTTTTTTTTATTTATTAAATTTATACTCTAGCCTAGATCTGCTATACCGGGTGTCAACGAATCTATTAGACAGGCCATAACTTTTAAAGTATTTGATGTATCGAAACGAAATTTCGTATAGGTAAATGGTACATAAAGAGGTGAATTTTCGCAAATTTTTCACTTTCCGGTCACTTCCGGTTTCAACGGAAATGGCTCCAGTTTTGATTTTTTAAATGGAACACTGTATATTTTTACATTTTTGGATTCCTGAGAACTCTGAATCAGAATATGACATTTTAAAAACTTTTCACGCCTACTTGATTTTTTATAGCCAATTTTAAAATTTTTAAAGCATCTAGGTGGCCATGACCGCACGCAAATTAATCTAAGGACCTGAAATGATGACAATAATACAATCGATAAGTTTTAGTGATTAGTCTCATGGCTAGGAACAAAGAAGTTGATAAAATCAAATTTTTGTATCTATTTTTTTTTTCAAATGGCGAACCTTTTGCAAAGCACTTTTTGAAAAGAGGATTTTTCTGCGAATCTAACGGTACTAACTTTTTTGCGATTGGATTAAAAATAAGCTCAAAAATTAAATATTACTAAGGAAAATACTTGATAATCAATTATTTACTTTTGTCAAGTGTGCCATGGATATCCATGCTGGATATTAAGTAGGATTTTTAATTGTGACAGTTGGTTGATCAAGATTACTTACGTTGGATGTATCTATGCGCCATGTCACGTAAAGTCTGCCCAGCCTATCTCTGTTGATGAAAAGAATGCACGCCTATGCGCCTAACGCTTGGAACAGCATTTTTTATACAGTTTTCTGCTGCCACTCTTCAGATATCGTCAGCAAATTTAGACGTGCAAATCTGTATCTTTGGATACCACATAGTTTAGAAAATTAAACAAAAATTTTACTTCAACTAACTTCAATAACGCTGTAAAATGTAAAAGCACAATATTCGAGTTCACTGTAGTTGTTCAGAGTGCATTCCTCACTGTTCAGAACACGTTTCCGCTCGTTCAGTTGCTTTTCTCAACACGTTATGCAGCATTTGAGGCGCAATACTTCTAAATATACGTACAATCCTTTCTTCTAAGATTTCAAGAGTGGTTGGGATGTTACATAGACTCTTTCTTTAACATATCCCCAAATAAAGAAATCGAGAACAGTGAGATCCGGTGAACGGGCGGGCCACCGTATTGGGCCATTGGTTGCAATGACTTTATTGTTAAACTGTTCAATTAAATAATTAAGAACTTCCCTCGTATTGTGAGACGGTGCTCCATCTTGCTGTAAGTAAATTCGGCGTAACACTTCTAAAGGTAGATCATTAAGATGTTGCTCAATTTCATTTTGGAAAAAGTCTAAGTACCTAACCCCTGTTAATTGGCCTTGAAACAAAATTGGCCGAATTATTCTGATACCAACGACACCAGCCAGGACATTGACACCAAACCTTTCTTTAAAATTGCCTACTCTCATTTCATGCTGATTTTGTTGGGCCCAGTAATGAGTGTTTTGCTTGTTAAACATACCATTATTAGTAAATCTGGATTCGTCAGAAAATAAGATAAAGTTGATAAAATTTGGGTCAATTCTACACTTTTAGAGCAACCAATCGCAAAACAATACCCGTCTATCGCTATCGTCAGGATACAAATGTTGGTGTAACTGGTACTTAAAAGCTCGATATCCGTGTTTATTTAGTATTTTTCTAGCTGATTCATGACTTAAACCCAGTTCGTGATTAATTTTTCATAAAGAAACAGTTTTATCAACTTCAACCATAGCAAGAACGTTAATGTTCCGCCACTTGATTTCCTTCTTGATGCCTAAAACGATTTTCGAGATATGGAAAATACTGATGGACTGGATGTTACCGGTCGGGGTATCTCTGAGCATACAACTCAGCAGCATTCCTTGAATTTCTGTGACATTCTCCAAATATTAATAACATATCGACTTTTTCGCTCTGAGTATACATTATTTTGGCCTTGAAAACAAAAATAATACTGAAAATCAATAAAAATAAGGAAATCTTATGTCTACTCAGAGAGTAGGTAAGTGTCACTGTCAAAACAAAAAATCCTACTTAATATCCAGCATGGCTCTCCATGGCATACTTGATAAAATTAAATAATTAATTATCGAGTGTTTTGATTGATGATTTTGAATTAAAGACCCTTGATGGATCCGCTAACTGTTTAGCTCTCTCCGACACATTTTGCAAATTATTAAAAAAACAAAGAAACATTATGCCTGTTGAACGATGTTGCCTTGGACAAACTGCACGCTTCAGGTTACCTGATACTTAATTTTGGGTCACGTTTTAAAAAAGATTGCAACCAGTCTATACCACCTTTTTTCTCTCTCTGTCAATTAGGTGGAATATTTATGGAATGGCAATAGCTAATTCGTATACTAACTTACGAATATCCTTGGTAGATTTCCCATAATACATTCTAGTATATTGCACAACATAATCGCACAAAGTGTGTTCCTCTACCCCGGAAAATATCTTACGAGAGTTATATTTTGGTTTCATTCTCAAAGACCCATCGGTTGGATTATCCCTTTTCTTCTTCACGTATCTTACTAACGTCTCAAATTTTACGCCATTTCGTTCAACAGCTTCACGTAATAAGTTTTCTTGAATGATGTCTAAAGCTGAGGAATGCTCTGATTTTCAGTGAACTGTCCTTTGTTTGTCTTCCGAGTCCTTTCTCTAGATATATTTATTTCCGTGCATTATTATGGACCAGAATGAGATGCGTCTTATTCTGTCCCATATCTACGTGTCTTATAGTGGCCCAGTCGATACTTGAACAAATGAACCTAACCTATTTTTTAGTAAATATTGTGAATGGATGTACTAAACTTCGGGTATAATAACAAAATGAAAAAAGATATTGTTATACCTGTTATTCAGCATCAAAATTGTTATAAAAAAAGTTTACATACCTGTAAATCACAATATTCTTATAAAAAATCAAAACAAATCGTTGCCAGCTTCTAGCTCTGTTTACACTTCGGTCGCATCAAGGCCAAAAATACTAAGCGGTAAAGTCGTAAAAGCGCGCGTAACTTGAATTTATATGATTTGTCTTATTATGCCGCATGTCTCATTGTGGCCCAATCTCCCCTACTTAAAATTTTAAATACGGTTTTTCACCTTTCCATCTAATGTCACGTAATTTATTTTACAAAAATATAGTCCTAACTTTTGTTTAAATGATACGTTTATATTTAGATGCAACTTAACTTCGAGAGCGTTATTTAAACCACTAGTCTACGTAAATCTTGTCTACATAAAGCTTGTGTTATATGGGGTCTATTTACTCCTATTTGTCGTCTTAGAAAACACCTGTTTTAACGTTTAGTTACCATATCTCAGAAACGGTTTCTGATACACTTTCGAAATGTATTGTTTTTATAGCACACTTGGGTTTATCAAAAAGTATAAAAAATATGTTTGTATTATTTTGTTTTATATTGGACGATAAAATGTCCACTAATATTAAAAATTTGTTTTTCGAATTTCACAGTGTGTCATTTGAAACACGGTAACTGTCGAAAAAATTAAAATAAGTATTTGCAATTCTCAGAAAACGTTTATTTTAACGGTATTCCGAATCATGTTAAAAATGGGTGAGTTCAAACTTTGGAAAGTATTTTTTCCTCATTCTTAAAAAAAATTAGGTCAAAAGCAAATGTTATTTTAACGGCATCTGGCGCCTAAACGATTTAAGGTTTTTTGAAAAAACAAAGAAGTCTAAATGGGCAAAATTAGAAGAAAGCAATCTATATAAGCAGTATAGTTTCATGTTTAAAAAGTCTAAGCAAATTACAATTATAGCAATTTAAGTTTGGAACGGCATAACATATTTAAATAGGATTTTTACAGATATATGTAACTTTTAATTGGGAGAAATATATAATGAATATTATAATGGGAAACTATCTTAAATTAGTATTTATGTATACGTGATGTCTCAAAAATATGTAGCAAACCCAACTTATATTTATTTATATTTGTATATTTTATAAGCATTAAATGGGTTTCTACTTGATTATAAATATACTCACAAGAAATTTGACAAAATTCCACCATAAGAAGATTTTTTTTCTAGAATCTGAAGATAAAGGTATCAGTTTTTTGATATTTATAGTCAGCAAGAAAAAATTATTTGATAAAAGTATAACAACATACAGAGTGTTTCATTAGAAGAATCATGTTGGGTCTGCTATATATATTTTAGTTTTCTTGTTGATATGTTTAAATAGACCGCAGGAAAGGATATATGTGTATTAGACATGATGTGTGTATAAATGAGACAACGTGTTTGTAAGATGTGTAGGAGTGAGAGATACCTGATATTACTTTTCCTATACCTACATACATCCTGGAAACATGGCAGTGCGTCGCGACGACTGAGGGCGTCGAGGAGGGGAGATAACGCTGGCTGGTCACTCTATCAGGTTCCAGTAGTGGTACCTTACCTTCCTGCTGCTGCTGCCTTGGAGCCGGGTCATCGAGAGCGCTGGGATCATGCTTTTAAATGATTTGTTGACCCCTCGAAATGTTCGCGCCGGTCAGAGGTGGCGGGCGGGCTGCTTTAATCAGCCGCGACGCGACTTGATTATAGTCTGATGATTAGCGCGGTATGTTTTATTGTGCTCGACAAAATTCATGTGATTTTGCATACGTTGCGCAACGTGTTTTATTTTTAAAATTAACAAGCGTTTTTTTCCTAAGTAATTATTTGAAAGAGACGTGTTTTTTCTACGAATAATAAGAAAGTTATGGTTTTAAAACGTCTCAAGATGCATACATTCCCAAGAAAATTAGTAACTTAGTTACACATCCTCCGTTCTTCGGAAAAATATTTATTAATAAATATTTAAAAATTAAACAATACTAGGTCCCTAAACAAATACAATTCTCAAAATGATACGAAAGTATGACGTTCTGGAGTTGTCTTCCTCTGGCAGGATGGCGTATTGGATGCTGGTCAAATTCTAGATGATCCTGTGAAGATCTATACGGCGTGGTGGATCCTCAGGCTTCGTCCTAGTACCTCACCAATTACTTGAATACTTGCGTGTATCTAGGGACCTAATCTTCCGTATGGACAGCCACAAGTGCGACACGGCCGAAAATGGATTGAATGTCGACAGACTTGTGTGCCAGTGGAGACAGTGCGAATGGCGTGCCTACCGGTTGTTCTGATCCTAGTCGATGAGGAGCCTCGGTCTGTTTCGGAATTCGCGATTTGTGAGACCTGGTTTATTGATGCAAACGGAAGTAATTCTTCGGAGAGTACCTTTAGGTCAAAAAGAAAAAAAAAATGGGTAGGTTAAACTAAACTTAAAAACTAACGTAACCGATCGGTGACGGGTAGCATATCCAGTAAGAGTCGCGCTAGCAATTTACCTGGCGTTCGACCCAGATTGGTTATACTTTCCTTAGAGTGCTTTCCTTGCTACTTTTATAGAACCAAAGATATTCAATAAAAGCAAATTGAAAGATGTTCTTTGTACTACTTTAGACGAAATATTGGTTGGTTCTTATTTTGTTTTTATTAGTTTATTTTAAACTAATATAAATAATGATATTGTTAGCAATATAAAATGCAGGCATAATAAAGTGGAAAGCCGCTTAAGGCATCATTTTAGTTTATCCATACCCTTGCTTCAAAAGCTGAATTGTAATAAATTCCGGTAATTCTAATAAAAATAAAATATTTTCAATTGTTTTCTATAGTCGGGAAGCACCCGCTTTCGATTAAAAACATTAAACTATGCTATTTTTTTTTAAATTATAACATTAAAAAAGAAAATACATGCGTAAAATAATACATAAAAATACGTTTAATTTGATGTTGTGCTTGAGCAATTATGAGATTCTATATTTATGAACATTTTAGTCATTTAATAGATCTATTACTATTTTTTTAATAATAATCTAAAAACCAAAACCAAAAGGAAAACATATGTTTTTAATATAATAATTAATTATATCTATAATTTTTAATTTAAATAGCTAATTTGGCCAAGCTGTAGATTATTTTGTTCTTTTAATATTAAAATGTCTGAGTTCTTGAATTGAAATTACACCCTAATAGTGTTTTTACTTATTTCCTTATAACTATAATGCTTTGATAATGCTTCCTTTTTTGGATAAATAATATTTATTATGCACCCAATACACACTTACTGACTTTGCTGCTGCTTAAATCTGAACGTAGCCGGAGCTATGTCGAGTTTTTTCTTTAACGCGTATGCTATTTACCGAATTTTATTATTTCTGCGAGGTGGGTTGAAAACACAGTGTTTTGTGTTGTTGTGTGCAAATTGGGTAAATTAAAAATACAGACGATGTGTAATGTAGATGGCTGCAGCAGTAAACAAGAATTAAATAGATCATTTTTTCGATTTCCCAAAGAGAAATCGAGGTAAGATAGTTTACATCTACCTTGTTTAGTAACTTATATTATAATGGAAAATTTGGTTTTTATAAAATTTAAAAAATTTAGCGGAGCTTTTCCTTTAAGGGGGAACTGCACGCAGTATTATGGATCATTTGCAAGCCTTCCGCCGCTGCAATATTATGTTAAAACTATAAGAGATATGTATTAGCTTCAATGTGATTTTAATAGGGAAATATATATAGTTGGGCGCTAAAGGCGAATTTTTATGAAAAAATCAAATCTAGAATTATAAAATAGAAGTGGATTTGTCCATTTTCGACCATTTTTTGTCGCAAATGCCGTCGCATATAATTTTTTTTCCACAAAATAGCTCTATACCGCCTTGCATTGCTCCTTTGTCTACGTAACTGCAAAATTTGAAATGGTAAATCGTACTCATGTCTTTGTATTTCTGCAGCGTGTGAACCCTTTTGAACCCATTTTTAAACGAAATGTAATTTAAATTACCTATACATAACACATTTTTTTGAGGTCGGACGTGCAGGAGGTTTTCTCTAATACGTAGGTACCTTTTCATCTTACTTTGAACTTGACTAGACCTTGTCGCTGGTTACCTAAAACTAAAAAATGACACATAAACAGTTGCATTTTTGACCCTTCGAAACTCAAACTCTTAATGCAAAATGTTTTTTTAGTAAAATTGTAATTACACAACTGTTTTTAAGTGTGTTTAGATTATCTGTTGCGTTTAGATTTATAAACAAAATTTATTTTTTGGCTTTTTCGCAACTATATGAAAATATCTAACGTTAAATTGATTAAAGCAAATATTTAGTTTAATAAAACTACATACCGCAACCTGTAGACTAGTCTGCCTACGGAATGTTTATTAATTTTATTATGTTTTTAAAATTTATTACCGCAATCGAGAATATACAATCTCCAGACAGCTTTACCGTGTGATCATTTTAATGTTGTTTTATTATAAACAATGCACTATAAAAATAATATTAAAGTAATACAATTTATTTTATTAGGACATAATCTCTTAACTTTTATACTTTGGCGAATACGAATAGATATACATATATTTTCCTACGACCACTTACAAAAGTGACAAATATTACACTGTTAACTGGACTAGAATGTGCTATATCACACGGGTGTTGGAAAATAAATTTTCAACAGTTATTTTAGCCTTTCAAATGCTGGTACAGATTGTTCTGAATAATTAGTTTTAAAATGTTTTTCAAAATTATCGTTTTACATATTTTGTATGTATTTCATATTAAAAATTGTTTTTTTTTCAATTGTTATTTTTAAGATATTTATTAAAATTATTTTTTGGATGTTTTGTATACATATTTAATAATTAGTTAAAAGTATTATATTAAAAAAGCGTTTGAACATATTTCTGAAGCATTTATCCGGACTATATAGTAAAAATATTGATGGAGCAATAATATTTTACATATACTTTTAAAATGTGTGCTGTATATTAGTAATATATCAATACATCTAAAATATTTTCCTAGTAATATATAATATTAAGAATGTACATTACGTTATTGTTATTTTATAAAATAAAAAAAAATTTTACCAGAAATGGTTTCCTCATTTTATTTTTTGAAACATGATTAAATACACAATTTTGTTTTCTAAAATATTTTTATTTTTGTTATATTATTTATATTTTATGGATCTGATAACATATCTTGTTATATTGTCTTATTTAAACAAAAAATCCAGTTGAACAGTTTAATAAACATTTAAATCTTATCTGATCTCTAGAGTTCATTTGTATTAGCCCCCGTATCAGTCGCTCAGGAAGTAACGTGTACGTAGCCCTACAAAATTCCTCTGTATTATTAGAAGACGGCGTTCGACCGCTTGTCGCGTGGAATGTGGCGGCTCGGCTTCAAAGTACCGACGTCAAGTGACCCTTGTTTTGTTTATGTTCGGTGTTTTCAGTGAGATCAGACATGTCCCAAAAGTGACGGTATAATCGGTCATCTTTAATACAATTATTAATTTCTATGGAGGACTTTTTGGCAACGTACCAGTTGCACGGTGTGAATTCTTTGAGGGACATAATCGGGTCGTACAGCACATCGCAATTTTCAGTCTTGACTGAGTCTCGTGATAATGCGTCAGCCACTCGATTTAAAACAACTTTTCGGTACTTTTTTTTCGATGTCAAACTGCTGAAGTTCGATGCTCCATAGAGCTAGTCTTTTAATGGAATGGAGCCATCGAAGGGACTGGGGGGTCGGTAACAACGGTGAAATGATACCCTTCTAGATACGGTCTCGTCTTCTCTACTCCCCAAACAATAGCTAGGCACTCCTTTTCGGTGACGGAGAATTTCTTCTCGTTGACGTTTATACTGCGACTTGCATAAGTTATCACAACGTCGCCATCACACCCACCTTGAATCAGCGCTGCACCTAGCCCTTTATCAGATGCATTTGTCTGCAAGACGGATGGCTTTGAAAAGTCTGGGCAAGTCAATACTGGGGCTTCGATTAGGCAAATCTTTAGCTGGTCAAATGCATTATGTTGTTCTTCTATCTACGTCCATCGGACATTTTTCTTAAGGAGGCGATTCAAAGGAGCGGAAATTTGAGAGAAATTTTTCACAAACCGTCGGTACCAGGAGGCGATACCCAGGAATCTTCTCAAGCTTCGCAGGTTGGTGGGAGACGGTAATTCGAGGATAGTTGAAACTTTCTCGGGTTCGGTACAGATACCATTGGCGGTGACAAGATGTTCTAGGTAGCGGAGAGAGCGGCGACCAAACTGACATTTTTCTGGGTTCAGTTCGAAGTTGGCACTTCGAAGACAACGGAAAACTGCACTCAAGACTATGATGTCGTCCAGATAGGCAAAGCAGAAGAGATCAAGTTCTGGTCCTATAATACGGTCCATTAGACGTTGGAACGTTGCAGGAGAGGAGTGCAATCCAAATGGCATGACTCAAAACTCGAAACGAAGCGTAAGATATTTTTTACACATTCCTTAATGACTTCTGACGAAAGATGACTAGCTAAATTATCCCCTATTAACAACTTTGGTGTATCTTTATCAAATTAGGAGAAATAGGGCAAGATAATAGTCTTGAACCAATCTTCAAAGATATCCATTGTAAACCAATCGCTCTTAGAGCGGCTATAAGCAGCTCCTTTTATCGTTATATAAGAATTGTTTCTGTCGTCTATGCTCTTTCAGAATCTTTTTTGTATTTGTCGAAAACTTCCAACGTTTAGCCACCAAGAGGCAAAAATAAAAACAAGGGGCCAAAAGACGAATAGAAAAACAGGAAGAAGAGGCAAGAAGGCAGGAAGAACAACATCAAATGCAGGTTTGGATTCAGAATGTCATTAAAAAAAGAACAATGGCGCTTGCAAAAAATAAACTTTTGCTGGTCAAATAGAAGTTTCTGGCGATAAAGTCAAACCTCCAATATTTGATGAATCAACTTCCTAGACCATGTATGTGCGTCAATTTGAGGCCGCAGCAACAACTAATGGTTGGACCGACGAAGAAAAGGCCATTTTTCTAATAGTTTCGTTAAGAAGGCCGCACTAGATTTTTAATAAAGCATTCCCGCGATTCGTCAACAAAATAACCAGCACGTTGTTCATTCATTAAAACTTCGATTTGGAGATTGGTATCGTCGAGAAATATACAAAAACACAGCTTCAAACTAGAGCACAGAAGCCCAACGAATCCCCGAAGCAGAATTGGAGTGCGACATAAAAACCTACACCAGGCAAGGACAAGCAAGAATTGATGGCAGTATCTGCATTTGCGGATGGACTGCAAGACCCCAAAATTCAGGAGAATTTAAAAAATGACTAAATTTAGCAAGAGTTGCTATGCACCAAACCGCATCGTTCCAAAACCAAAAGTTAGATCAGTTACGATGAAGGGATTCCTCCCGGTCTCCCCTCAAACCGGAGGGCTTTGTCTGGTAGGAAACTGGGGCGGGAATGCTCTTGGACGGTTTGTGACTGTATATCAGGCTTAGATTACAGCAATCTTAATTTTTAACATCGAAAAATTGTCGCTAGGGGGCGCAACAAGAACCTTAAATCGTAAATGTCGATTTTTTTGTGAATTTACATAGTTAAAGTGTGTCGAAAATATAAGCGTAGTATTCTTCAATAAGTTGCGCAACTTTTTGATATTTATCATTTTTTTCTATTTTCAATAATAAAGTGTTTGGGGAAGGTCAAACATTTTTTGTTTCAAACGTTGATATCTCTGTTTTGAATGAACAGATTTTATTGAACTTCGTCGTCGGCTTTTTTCGCTCTATTTGCGGTGCTATTAACGGTCACCAAATTTATTTTGCTACTGGTCGCTAGATGGCGTTTTTCTGGAATTCCTCAAATAATACGGATTTTCTCAAAAAAATCAAATGGTATGATATGACTTTTTTGTCACATTTTATTTTTTGGTGATGAAGGGTATAAGATAGTGAAAAAAAAAGCCAGGTCCGTATTTAAATTAAGAAAATTGATGATGGATGATTTTGTCACATTTTATTTTTAGGTTATGAAGGGTATAAGATAGTGAAATAAAAAGCCGGGTCGGTATTTAAATTAAGAAAATTGATGATGGATGCTCGAATCCGAAACGTCGAATTAAAAAATTAACTGCATCGAATTGTAGAGGAGAAAAAGTGCCAATGGTAAAGTGAAAGTTATTTTTATCTACCATTTCAATTTAACCTAAAAATATGTATATGAGATCCATACTGCAGCTTTTGTGCTGAGGTAGATCGAAACTACCGAGCATCTGGTCTGTCAATGTGACGCGTTTGTCAACGCCAGACTGCTTTGCTTGGGTGAACCTATTTAGAACCCGAGCTTGTGGGACGTACTCGAGCTGAGAGTCCTTTCCGGGCTTCCCATCCTGTGTCTAACCAGATCAGTTACAGTAAAATATCCAGCCGATAAAATACAGGAGTGTATAAAAAAGGGTTTGAGAAAGTTCTAGGTGAGATACGAAGAAGTCAAGACGTTATGCCCCATAAACAGCAAAACACACCAATATAATGTCTTTATTGCCATAAAACTGGACATATGCAAAGAGAATGTCGTGTAAGAATACCAGGATCTTCTTCAAAAGATCCATTTCCGACTATTTACTATTAAATAAATAGCCAAAATATATATCCATATTTACAACGTATGTCAAAATAATCATTTAAAAATACTGGTTTCATAAGCCCTCTAATCAATTCTCGTTTCGTTAACTATATTGTGCAATTCGAACACAAATCACCAACCAGTCAACGTCTTCTGCTACAAAAATGTGCTTCACTGCTGTCATTGCCGCATATGGGTGGTATCACTTTAAGCAATAAATACAATACGTTAGTATTTTAATAAACAAAAATTCAGCGAAATAAAGCCAGTCGACCTGGATGGAATTGAAAAAATATGAAAAAAAAATCAAACATGCCTTGAGAACAATTGATAGCCATGTCAAATTAAAGTCGCCTATTTACGTTTTTAAGAGATTTAATTAGGTATTTTGTAATTTTTAAGAGTTATTAACTGAGTAAAAATGGCGTTTAATTACAGTACTGAAGAAAACGTTGATATTATAGAGTGTAACATAAAAAATAATAGAAATGCTGCATTGCCACTAAATCAGTATTTTGAATTGTATCCGGAGAGAAGACAACTAAGTAAAAAATATTATTCTTCCGTCTTGTCGAATTTACTTAATTACGGTAGTTTCGAGAAGCCAAATCCTAAAAATTACTCAAAAGACAATAGAGGTCGTGATGAATTAGTTTTAGCGTTTTTTAATGAAAATTCAACTTCGTCTACTAGAGAAGCGAGCAGGGCTAATGAAAATGAATTACGGTGAGATAAGAAACCTTATTTAATCATGAATAAGAATAAGTTTAGTGATTTTCAAATTTCAGGAAATCAGGTAATTGGGCCTTTTTTATCATTATACACTAACTTCTCAAAGATATCTTGAAATGATACGAAATCAAATACTTCGACGAGTTGTTCCTATGGCAGTGTTTGACCAAGTCTGGTTTCAACAAGACGGCTGTCCTGCACACAGGACGAGAGAGGTGACATTTCGGATTGGTCAGCTGAAATCGAAGAGTTTGAATCTCTTGAGACAACTGAGATTTTAGAAAAAAGAGTTAGAGATGTTTTACCTAGTATTATCCGAAACACAATTTCAATGAAAATGGATTTCAGTTTTGAACTTTAATTAGTAGGTTTTAGTAAAATATTAATGTCCTAATGATGGTTAAAAAACTATCCAAACGTCGCATCAAAATGTACTAGCACCCTTGCATTTTTCGGAAAAAACTGTAATGAAAAAGTGTGTTCACTGCTACAACTTTCTCCATTCAACCGAATCTTTATCTCTTATAATTTCTAAGATTCCAATACATGGAAGACCAAATGGGCCACACTGTATACTAATCCTTTTTTTCAGTGAAGCTTTAGTTTTCAGCTTAAGGTACTTGATAAATCAAAGTAGAATTATTTGCACACCCCTATATAATATTATTAAAATGTAAAGATTGAAAAAATAAAGTTATTTGTAGTTATATCGTATGTTTCAATAAAAGCACCAAGTATGAACAAAATGAATAGACATAGGGTTTATTTATTTTAACATTATAAACGTGAATTCGTAACATGATTCCTTAATATCATAAGTTGTACATCAGTTTAAATAAAATATAACTTTTGATGCTCAAATAGATATAGTAGAATTATCTCGGATATGCAGTGATGTAACGACAGTACAAAAAGAACGTATTTCTTAGCTGTTAACTGTTAATATACCAAGTTATTTAAGGAATGTACACACAAAAGCGTTCTCGGCAGCAATCACGGTGTCGATTCTATGTTGTCATTTGGCCGCCATGGTGGCAGCAATCGCGTTCAAGATCGTACAGGGTGTCCCATTTTCGTAGGTTTTACGGGGTTTCCAGCTTATGAGTAGAGATAGAGAGATGCGGTTTTCGCGACACCGTGCTACTTTTCGATGAAACTAAAGAGGTCGCAAACAGATTTGCCCTAACCATTTTAGTTTCCGTGCTACAGGGTGATTTTGAAAATATGTCATTTTCGGACACCCCCTGTAACTCAGCTATCGTAAAATATATTTAAAATGTTTCAACTGGTATTTATAGATTTTTTCACGTAGAATTCAGTGGCGTACTCAGATTTTTGCTGAGAGTCATAATTTTTGACATATTGGCATAACCTACTATTTTTTAAATGGGACACCCTATATATTATTTTTTCATCTTATTCTTCGTGTCGAGAGCTTTTCAAAAACATACCATAAGTCATATTTATTTTCATAAATAACATGAAAAAATGCATTTTTCTTTAAACGGATTTATGGCATAGCAGATCAATCGAAATAAGAGAAGGTGGCAAAGCCATGGCAACGCCAACAAAAATGATCAGGCAGCCATTACTGCTGTCATTTTTGGCATTATTGCAAATTTTTCTTGACGTCTATTATAATTATTGTTTTTAATATGGCTCAGAATAAAAATTTGAATATTTTGAGAAATATGATATGAACGCCTGTTTTATATTGTCTAATGAAGATGCAGATCAGGCGGCAAGCTTTAAGGTTAGTTCTTTTTTATATTTTGACTTTATTGTTATTTTATCTTAGATATCCCGAGAGAAGACAACCAGAAAAAAGAATTTTTCAAAAAATTAAAAATAATCTTTGCCAATATGGATCTTTTAACAAGCCTCGATCGCGAACTTACAATAAAGACAACGAAGAATCTGAGGTCAACGTTTTAGCCCTGAAACATCTTGCAGGAAAATAGACGAAGAGGCGGGTGTACCGAAAACCAAAGTGCAGAAAATTTTGAAAAAGCACAAATTCAAACCCTATAAATACAAACTTGTGCATCATCTGCATCCTGGTGATGCAGAGCGCAGATTGGAGTTCTGCAATTGGTTTATAAATATGAAGGCAGAAGATATCGATTTTGAAAAAAAGATTATTTGGTCAGACGAGGCACATTTTACTAGTTCAGGGATTTTAAATAGACACAACACGCGATTTTGGAGTCAAGAAAACAACCATGTTATTTTTCCTAGGGAGCGTCAGGGCAGATATGGATTCAATGTCTCCTGTTTTATTTTCAACCGAAAAATAGTTTACCAAATATATGAAGGAAATCTGAATTCGATTGGTTACGTGCGAATCCTAGAAGACGCATTAGGAATTTTGGATGATGTTCCCTTGGCTCAACTAAATAGGATTTATTTCCAGCATCCAGCCCACAATGCCAGAATAAGTCAAAACTGGCTTAACGACCATTTTCTATAGGAACACACGGACCTGTTCGATGGCCACCACGATCCCCTGACCTCTCAGTTTTAGATTTCTTTTTGTAGGGTTATTTAGAAAACAAGGTTTATGTAAGGCGATACGAAAACTTAGAACAACTAAGAATGGCCACCGAAAACGCTTTTGCAGAGTTACAAAGACAGTCATTTACAATAGAAAATGCATTAAAAAGAATTTTTAAAGTTTGTCACACTTGTAGGAACATAATGGTCTACAATTTGATCAATATTTGTAGTTTTAATGAAATTATAATTATTACCTTTTAAGCTGTTACTTTGTTATTTCGTTAATAAATATTTGTTAACTTTTTCCATGGCTCCACAGCCACCTTCTCTTATTTCGATTGATCTGCTATGCCATAAATCCGTTTAAAGAAAAATGCATTTTTTCATGTTATTTATGAAAATAAATATGACTTATGGTTGTTTTTGAAAAGCTCTCGACACGAAGAATAAGATGAAAAAATAATATATAGGGTGTCCCATTTAAAAAATAGTAGGTTATGCCAATATGTCAAAAATTATGACTCTCAGCAAAAATCTGAGTACGCCACTGAATTCTACGTGAAAAAATCTATAAATACCAGTTGAAACATTTTAAATATATTTTACGATAGCTGAGTTAAATGACAAATAAAATTGTTAATAGGGCAAATCTGTTTGAGGCCTCTTTAGTTTCATCGAAAAGTTCTCTCTATCTCTACTCATAAGCTGGAAACCCGGTAAAACCTACGAAAATGGGACACCCTGTACAGGTATGTGGCTGCCATTAAGAAGGATAAATGCTAATTTTAATAACTTTACAGTTCACCAAGCTATGCAGCCATTTAACAAAAACTGTATATAATTAAATAAGGAAAATAAAAACAGTATGAAATGTGATTTATTCATTAAAAAACCTACAAAATATGTTTTTATTCTAAAATTGTATATTAAGCTATTTTATAATAACAAAGCCAAACCTTTTCTAGGCTAAAAAAGTTTTAAGTTTAAAAACATTTTAAAACCCAAAAAGCCTATTGTTCTAGATATCATTTTTTTGCTAGAAAAACAACAAAAAGCTGCATGAATTTCTTGGACATTGAAAATGGGTTCCTAAAAAAGAGTTCAAGATGGATATTTAATTTAAGTAAAAATTGACTAAAACCGGACAAAAGATTCAAAGAGATATCATTAACAAGGGCTAAAGGACTATTGGTGTAACAATAGAAAACTTTATAAGGAGCAAAATTATTAAAACTAAAAACTATAAAAACATTTTTAAATAAAATATTAAATGATAGGTATAAATCAAAGATTTTCAATGTCAGAAAACAGATCGACGCTCTCATCTTCGTCATCCGAATCGGTCACTATGATAGGGTTTATATCTGAAGTATTGCATACTCTGGCTACTTCCCAAATTTCTAAAATATCTTTTTGATTGTGCCAAATGTAGTAGTTCTGTCAATGATCAGCGCTTACTTCGTCAAGAACGTTTTCCCAAGTTGCCAAAACTTCAGAGGATATTTCTTTTAAAGGCCGTTTTACATGCTGCAATTCTTCTTTGCAATATGCAATAATCTTGAACAAAGGCATGCGCAGTTTGACAAAAGGTACAAATGTCTCTTGTCACTGCGCATGCTTTTGTTCAAGACTATTGCAACTTGCAAGAAAGAATTGCAGCATGTAAAGCGGCCTTAAGGCAAAAATATATTGGTCATATTTTCTTTTACACTCTGACCAAACCATTTCGACGGGGTTATATTGACAATGGTATGGTGGGAGGCGGAGAACCATATGACCAAAACGTTTTACATATTCGTCAAGAATTTTTTTTTCTGCACTTTATATTTGGTCCTTTATTGCTTCCTTTGGAAAGTCAATATTTTTTCAGAAAGCCATAAAATTAATTTTTTATTGGTCCAGGATTTTCGGGGTATGTCTTCTACCAGCCCAGAGTGGTAGCTTGCGTTGTTCATGATAATTAATGATTTGGGCGGCAAATTAGGAACAAGTTGATGGAGCAAAAAAAAATCTGTTTTTTTATATATTTTAGAAGTCTAGTATATTTACGAACACGGATTCATTACACCACATTACATCACACGAATTCAAGTTTTACTTTTTATAAAAATTATAAAAACTAACTTTAATATTAACAATTTAACAGTATTTAAAAGATAAATAATATAGTATTTTGACAAAGTTTATTTTTGTTAAATATCAAAAAATAAAAATTTTTATTTTTTCCTGACTAAAAACGTTTGGCTTTTAACCCAAATCCTGGTCGTGTTTATCAAATAAATTACACTATCTTTGAAGATTTATAATACTGATTATTGCGGGGATGTGAAACCGTTATTTTAATCCCAAAAAAATAAATATACAAATTTTTTTATGGTGCAAAATTTACTGATGTTTAGCCGTTTTCGACAGCCTATAACATTTCTATTTTTTGATATTTAATAAAAATAATAACTTACACTCTCATATTATTTATCTTTGAAATACCGTTAAAAAGTTGTATATAAAAAACTTAGTTTTTTTTTAAGAGCTTGTGGCTTTTGTATCATCCTGCCAGGTATTTCTAAAAGACCCTTTACTGAATATCCGTGTTTCATCAAGGAAGACTGAAATAAAACCGTTTTCTAGTGAATTCGTATTTTTTGTGTACACCCTCAAAAATTTAATTCTTTTATTAAAAACATCTGGTAAATTCACGAAATACTTGCGGTTGTTACTTTTGGACATATCATAATTTAGTTTCTGATGGAGAGACTTTATGGTAATATGTTCTTTTTGGGCATACATGCGACAAATGGTATCCCGGATCTTACTTTTTAAGTAGTCGGTTATCTTGATATGCTCTTTATTTCTTGTTGATGATAATTATTTGAATCTTTTGTCCGGTTTTAGTTCATTTTTTTAAAATTAAATATCGATCTTGAACTTACTTTTGTTGCGGAAGCTGTTCTTTCTACCACATTCTGAAGCTACAAGGCAATTCCTGCAACTACTTGTTGTTTATCTAGCTCAAAAAAAGCTAATATATTAAGAACAATAAGCTGGCTTTGCTCACTTCACACTCAGTCGTCTATTTCCAATTTTTTTCGGCATCTTCAATATTGACTTTGTTTTTACGCATAGATAAACTATTTTAACGTTTCAAAATGTAACACTTAAGGATTTGTCAACGTGACAAGTTTTAGTTGAAATAAGAAAAGACGTTACTTTTTTTTAGTAAACTCACTGTTACAAAGTTGAAAAAAATGACGTCACTGCATATCCGAAAAACTTCTATATGCTCTCGGATATACCGTAATTATACTCAAACGAATTAAAATGGTTCAAAAAATTATCAAAATTAAGAGCAAATATGAAAAAACAAAAAATAAATATACATAAATAAAACACTTAAGAATATACAATATATATTTCTGGCAATAACACACAGTAGTAAATAAGTTAAACATCTTTATTTGTCGTTAAAACATAAATATCAAATATAAAGGAACAAAATAATGTAAATAAGAATAATAAAGGGGTCTTGTGTCTTTAACGAACCCACTCATTTGTAACTTTTTTTATTTTAAATGGTAGCCTATGGTATATAAAGTAGTAGAGTAGATTATAAGTGAAAACCTGTTAACATTTTTTACTTAAACTACTTTTTTTCTAGAAAATAAAATCGAAAAAGTACGCGATTTCCACTACTTTTCAGTACAAAAACTTTAAATTATGATGCTTTTTGACAAAATGAAGAAACAAAGTTATGTGCAGTGTTGCCAAACTCACTTTATTTTCTGGAAATTCACGTTTTTGTTTTGTTTGAGGCGTAATTTTATAGCTTTAATAATGGTTTCATCGTCGAACTCTGCTAACCTGATGCTAACAGAACAGATCCACCTAACAGTAAAGGTTGTTAAAAAAAACTTGTTTTAATATAGACATGCAAAAGATTCGCAGGGTGTCCGTCAGTTCCACTGGGTATAACTGATGATATTTTCAATAGCTTTTCTAACAAATATAATTTATTCAAATTGCAATGGAAAAGAGGTTTACTTAACTAAGAGTTTTTTTTAACTAATTTATACACCATGTTTCTTGATGTAGAAACTTAATCAGCCGAAAACAACTATTTTGTAGTACTTCTATTATGTATATTTCCATAAATCAATAATCTAACACTAAGAGAAAATTTTTATAAATAATTTTTTTAGCTTTTGTAAAAATCTGGACTTAAGAAATCTTTAGAAAATCTCAATACATGCATCTAAAAAACAAAATAACTTATTCAAATAAATATTTGATTCAAACAAATACAGAAACCCGACTGAAACGAGCAAAAATAAGTTCTAGATTTTTGTTTGAGCAATGTTAAATATGCCATGAAATGTTCCACCTAACTAAAGATAATTAAAATGATATTGCAGGTGTGGACAAATAAAAGTTACCTATTTTGATTGTTTTGTGTTAACCCTAGAAGAACCAAAACTTTTTTTAGAAACAGCCAGGACGAAGGGGGTCAATAAATGTCAATTCTAAGAATTCTAAAAATATGCATTTTTATAAAAACCAAAATAAATATAATACTTCTACAAATTAGCTAAATGCCCCAAATATTACTAAACTACCTAACATATGGCAAGAAATTAAAATTTATTCAAAATCCTCAGTGTCAGTGGTAATGACGTCTACGCAGAGTACACGAATATTAGACTTTCTGTACTTACCGCATACGTATGCAAATTATGGTTGCCTTTACTAACTTATTATTATTTTCTTTTTTGGACTTTGCCAGCTTGCAACATAAATAACATCTTTAATTTTCCATATTGTGATGGTGTTGGGCCCTCAGCTTGGATAAGTTTGCGTTCAAGTACATTTTCCAATGCATTAATAACGAAATTGTGAAGTTCATTTAAACTTGCAGCTCTTATTTCAATAAGGGGTAACGATAGGGCAAGTCCCAATTGTTGTATATACGACGAAGGTTACTCTTATTTTGGCCAAATGCGAAAAATTTAGAATAAATAACGAGTACACATTGACGCCTGCAATATCCAACAAAATAAAAAAAACTGTATGGCCATCTTCGTGTCGACCGCTTTGAGGAATATTTTTTCACTATCTGGTCTATGGTATCAACACTTTTGGTTTCATTATAAAAAAGATTGATATCTGATTTATTTTTTTCATTTTCATTGCTTACAGCATCATCAAAATGATGGGTTGATAAGAGCAAAATTATCTTTGTAGGAAAGAAGAGTAAATGGCGGGTTTCCAGATTTCAGATCTGAAAGCGCAAATATATTTGTGTAAATAAGTCTTCCTTCCGTTTTCTTAAGTACTTCTGGTATGTGTTTGCGATTTTGTTAGAGAGTGCCAACTAAAGTAAGGCTAAAGTCATTATAGAGTTCTCCTGCGAGCTCCACAGAAATATAATACCTGTCCGTAGTTACATTACATTTAGAATTTCGATTTGGAAATACCGAGAAACGGCTGTTTGGTTTTCAGTTGTTCCTGCATACAGTTCCATGCACACAAAATAACAACCACCAGGGGCATCTATCTCGAAATATAGACAACATTTCGTCAATCACGACGTTCATCACTGATGTAAAATATTTTTAAAATGTATTGTTCAATACATTAAAAATTTCACGTAGCGGTGCAAACTTTTCTGCCTGTTTCTCTCCTCTCTGTTAGATTTATCGTCAAATCTTAAAATTTTCATCAGTTGTCGGAACCCGTTTCTACTCTTGATGGCTATGTACGATGATCTGCGCAAAATTTTGTAGACCACAAATTGTGATAATCCAGATTGGTGTCGTAACGCCAAAATCTCGGTATCATCTATTCTTGGTATATTTTTACATTAATTGGAACGTAATACAAGAATCTGCAATATTTCCGGAGAAAACAAATTTTGGAACGACTCCAATACATCACCTACTTTCTCTTCATTTCGCAGGCCTGGTCGCTCACGAAAAAGATTTGATCCTGCTCGCCGTATAGCTCGTGGTGGGTGGGCTAAATAAATAAATTCTTTGACTTATATACATGTGGCGTGTCACAATATTCACCTGCACATCGGAAGTTGAAGCATCTCTCACTGAGCCGTCACTATCTTCCTCTTCGATGAGAACTTCAAGATGATCTTCAGTTTCACTCACAATACTGTTGCCGGAACTAATGTCTGACCGAACCTCGTAATCTGAGAGGTTTTCTAATTCGATTTCTTACTCTCGCTGACTTTAAAGATATTTATTCACTTTACTTGCAATAATACTCTTGAGAAACGAAAAACTACTGCAAACTACTGTAATAAACAACGAAGCGCGTGCAGACAGTTACAGAAACAAAGATAGCTCATACACTGACTGAAAAATGTCATTAGTAG